>JAVGVS010000643.1:0-164804 GCA_032718565.1 Distichodus sexfasciatus | reverse complement strand
TTTTTTTTTTTTTTTTTTTTTTTTTTCTTTTTCATAGTCCGTTCCGGAACGTGCTGAACCCTTTATTGTGACGTGGCTCCGTGGCGTGCGCGGGGGATTGTGGGAAATGCAGTTCTCTTCCAGAAAGGCCAACTCATTTTATTGGCCAAATTGGTTCAAAATGACCCTTGAACTTCACCTTTCTTCATTTTCAATTGAATACAACAAAACTTCTACTCACACTACAGTAAGCCTAATAACAAATGTATTGTCATTTTTATTTACATTTTAAAATCCGATTACTCGATGAATCGATAAAATAATCGATAGATTACTCGATTACAAAAATAGTCATTTGTTGCAGCCCTACTAACAAACGAGTGCACGTATCAGAAACGTGTGTAGAAGCAAACCACGCGGCTATAGACCACACGTTTTAGAGTTGGAATGAAGTTTCTAGCAGAGAAACCGTAGGAGGAGCGGCGGTCAGAATAAGTGTGGGGGATAAAAATCGGAAACAGCATGTGATTGATCACCGCAGTTACATAAAAAGTCACAAATACTTAGCGTTATATTACTGTAATTAACATGCTCAGACTACATCTGTGTGTGTCTATCTGTGACGTGGTGACGAAGGCAAGGTGACGATGTAAACGTTTAATATTTCTAAATGCTATAAATGTATAAATGATTATAAATGTTAACATTTAATATTGATTAGTTTCTGCAGCTTCAATCTCTTTATTTCTCCTCGCCTCTCCCTTTCCGTCTCTCCTTTCTGCTGTTAATATTTTACTCCCGGCCTCGTCTCAGATTCCTAAAGTAATATTTGCTTCTTGCTCATCTGCCTCCTGCCTCGCGCCCACCCCCACCCCCATCCCGTCTCCGTTTACTTCCACGTTGGACTCCTTCACTTTTAAAGGAGATTTATGGTCTTTCCTCGTGCTTTAGACTCGTTTAGCTTCTCCTCCGTCTCGCCTCGTCTGCCGTTTTGACATTCCTTCTCTTTTTTTCCCCCCTTTTCTTCTCTTCTCTGTTTTCATGTTTGTTAGTTTTTCTAAACGAGCGTTCCTGCCTCGGGACGCCGGCGCTGGATATTTTCCTCGTCGTGTCACGCGTTTAATCCATTTGCCGTCTGAGACGTGGGATTCGGGGGAAACTTATTTATGACGAGAGTTCTAGATTCTTCTGTAATTATTTGTGTGGAGGAAGAGACGATGCTGTTTATTTTGTGAGACTGTCCAACTCATTTGTCTTAGTTTTACAGTTCAGACTATAGCATTAGAGTAGCATGTTGACATCATAAATATCTAGTGCGAAGTCAGAAGAAATTGCTGTTTAGACGTTAGAAGGTGTTAAACTTGGCAAATGATTTCACGTTAATAGGAAGATAAGCACTGTGTGAAGGAGGAGTAAAGAAGAGCGGAATGTGTCGCAGCTTAATGACAATACTTTTGACTTTTCATTTTTTTGGACATTTTAATGACATTTCATTTTATTTGATGTGTTCTATTGAACATGAACCTCTGTTTATTTAGTTTAGTTTTTCGTTTGTTTTGGTTGATTTGTTGTGAGATTTGTTTTGTTTCCTGATTTGTGAGTTTTCTGACATGATTGCACGGATTAAAGTTTTCCGTCGCTATGATGGATTTCCGTCAACTGAGTGCACTAAAGGTTAATAATGAGATTAATGCAGATCTGAAAGAAAAAAAATGTGTGGGGCGGCTAAACAAGCTTCAGCAGACAAAGTTCTGGAAAGGCTGGCTTTTTCTTTGGTTTCATTACGATTTAATTATTCTTCCTGAAAATAAAAATAAACATTATGCTTTCGGCAGTTTGCGTAAACATTGACGGCTGCGGAGTAGCCTACAGGCTGCGAGCTATTTCCCGACGCTTGTTTAAGAAGCCAAACTTCATAGTAAGGAGAAAATAATTCCCCAGCATTTAGTGCCACATCAGTCTCAAAGGCTTTTAATGTCCCAAAACAAAGACGAGATCTGCAAAAGGGTGAATGACGATTCTTGTTGCTCTGGCGATCCAATAATAATAATAATAATAATAATAATAATAATAATAATAGCCAACATTAATAGGCTAGTAGGGTAGTTTTACATTTTCAAAAAAGATCGGAATAGAAGGTATTCATGATTGGAAGTCAGTGGTGTGTCATGAAGGCCCCATCTCATTCGCTAACAGTAGCTAAAAAAGGTGGGGAAACAGTGGAGAAAACCCACTGCTTAAATAGAGAAAGAATGTCTGTGTGTCTGTGTGAGTGTGTGTGCCCTGCGGTGTGCTGGCGCCTGCCCAGGGCTGGTCCCCGCCCTGCCCCCAAAAGTTGCCCGGGATAGGCCCGCTTCAGCGACCCCAGCTGATTAGCAGTTCGGAAAATGAATGAATGAATGAATGAATATTTTTTCTTCATTTTTTCCTCTGATTTTAATTTTAATTTTTAATTTTTCCTCTGTTTAATGTAACTGGCTTCAAGATTCAGGACAGTATTCTGGCGTCAGCAAGTGCTGGGCGCAGAGCTTTCACGCCTGCTAGTGTCAAGAAAACAACTGCAGTTCTGGAGTCCGTTTTCTTGCCCAGTCTTGCCTTAGCTTGAGTTATTGTTACAATTATGTAAATGTAATTCAACTAGGGGCTTAGGGGATAATGGACAACACAGCGTTGAAAATCTGATGCATGGCCGAGGTGGACCGCACAACACAGAGCAGTCAGATGATTTTTTTTTTTTGCTTTAATCCATGTGATTGAGAAAAAATTGGTTGTTCTAGTCTTTAAACTGTAGGAACTGCTTAAAGTGTTAAACACTTAAAATGACAATGTTAATGTTTTGGGTCGCATTTTTGATGTGTCCAGAATCAGATCTGCAGGTTTCATAGCTGGAAAGTTGATGAGAGTTGATTTGGATGTTAAACTATGAATAATAAGGAATAATTGAGAGGTGTAAAAGCAGAATAGATGCTGATGAAGGATGTTGTTTTGTGCTGATGATTGTTGATTACAGTTCATTTGGATGTTTACCACATTAAAATCAGAGGAAAAAATGAAGAAAAAATATTCATTCATTCATTCATTCATTTTCCGAACTGCTGTAATCCCAGCTGGGGTCGGGGACCGGAGCTTATCCCGGGCAACTTTTGGGGGCAGGGCGGGACCAGCCTGGGCAGGCGCCAGCACACCGCAGGGCACACACTCACATTCACAAGTCATTGGTGACATTCACACACCTTATGGGCCAATTCTAGGGTGCCGCTAGTTAACTCTGGCTAAATTCTGCCTTTGGACTGTGGGAGGAAACCAGAGCACCCGGAGGAAACCCACGCAACACGGGGAGAGCGTGCAAACTCCACACAGAAAGACCCCACGCCGACCCCGGGGTTCGAACTCCAGATCTTCGCCAGAGGCGGCAGTTTCAATTCAATGCGCAAACTGCGGCCATACCCAGAGAATTAGTTATTTTATTATTATCACACATTATAATAGGCTCAGTTGGTGGCGTAACGGTAGGGTGTCTGGCCCTGGATCAGAAGGTCGCTGAGCAAGGTACCGTCCCCAAGCCGCTGCCCCTGACCAGTTGCCCACTGCTCCTTCAGCCGGATGGACAAGAGTTCACGCGGTTGCGGTGCGCTGTGCTGTGCTGTGTTCACAAGGACAAATAATCACTCACTTTGACTTTCAATGTGAGAAACTGTTTAATGAAGTAAAGGGTGCTGTTGAAACCAGAGGTGGGTAAAGTAGTTAACTTCATTACTTAAGTGAAAGTACAGATACCACTAGTCAAATGTTACTCCAATACAAGCAAAAGTCGTACAGTCAAATTTTTACTTAAGTTAAAGTAGTAGTTAGTAATTTGTTTTAAAATACTTTAAGTATTAAAAGTACATCTTTCAATCAGATTGTTGCATTATCACCACAACACTTATAATCCCTACTGCCTCTGGACTAGTAGAAGCTGTATCAAGGAACTGTAGAATGTTGCATGAAACACTTGACCCCAACTGACAAAGAAACCATCTGTTGCCTCTTCCTCATTTGTTAATTAATTGTAAGACTACACACCAAACAAAAACAGCATGGTAGTCTTCAGACTCAGCTCTGGCAGTGTGTCCACACATACATGTGTATGTTAATCAGGAGGACAGTGCAGTAGCTGTAAATGCAGCTCACAACATCAAATCAACATTCCAACCTGCTTAAAACCCAGCTCTGCACCTCTAGCTTCATGACTTTCCAACAGCAACAATGTTTTAATCAAGACAGAAAACAGCAGAACTGTCTGTGAACTTGGTTTTGAAGTTCCTGTAGCCTACAGGTGTGATGTAACTTACTGGTTACGACAGACTGTCACCACCCACAAACAACCAAAACACTCTTGTAGTGCAAAATAACATCCACTTCATACGCAGAGATTTGAAAGAAGTAACGAGAACCTTGATAGGAAAATGTAGTGAAGTAAAAGCATTGTTCTAAATGGAAGCTTGCAAGTTTCTAGTGAAGTACAGATACTCAGAACTCCTACTTAAGTACAGTACTAAGTAAATGTAATTAGTTACCGGTCCACCTGAAACAGAATTAACGGTATAAGATATGATGGTCTCGATAACGAGACGTAATGAAGCCAAAATACATACCTCACTGTAGAAATGGAGAAATCATTACCTGAAGCGCTGCTGCTCAGAGTGGAGAAGTCTGTTACTATGTAAAATGGCCAGTTCCTTTCAGACTGACGTCGATGCCGACCACATTCACCCACTTCAGCTTTCATCACCACTGTAGCGATGGCTTGTTCTTTAATAAGAAGTAATGAATAAAATAGAAAAAACGCCCGACTCTAAGCCCTGGAAATTAGCTTCACTGATGAGGTTTAGTGGCAGCGCTTCAAACGGCTGATTTAATCCTGAATTTCCTGTCAGTTTGGTTACATGGCTTTTCCTCCAAAACCCAGTTTTTCTCTCATTTCTGTAAAGTTCCTCTGTAAGTGGGCCTCCTCCTCCTCCTCCTCCTCCCGGTCTGGAGCTCAGCTATTTCGTGACTGTAAACAATCTGAAGTTTTTCCGCTTCAGCCTCCGCGATCGGCATTAACCGGTTGATGGGAGTCTTGTAAGCTTTGAAGAGATATTGGCTCCACAGATAACGGAGAACAGCATTACGCAGAAGCCGCTTTTATAAAATGTGAGTTTCTGTTCGTTGTTTGCTCACAAATCTGTGATTTGTCGCTGAGCGTGTTTTTATCCCTGTAAAATTTCTTGAGGCAGACACTGTAAGTGGAATAAAGCTGAAGTGGAATTTAATTAAACACACTTCACCATTTTTAAAAATTCATTTCCATACTCCCTGCTTTTTACAAAGGCAAACATGCAGCTTAGTTTACAGATGTTTCAGCTGCGCAGGCGGAGTCGAGCGCCAAGAAATACGAAAAGTCCGCCCCACCTGTGGTAGCGCCCAGAACTTTGGTCATAGATTAACGCTATATACATATAAAGACAATGCACTGGCCGCATAAAAACCATACCGATTATTACTAATCAAGGATATCGATAATCAGTATATTGTGGAATAACCTGTGGAATAAATGCGCAAAACACAACGGAGCAAGTTTAACACTTAGGTCACGAGGGGCTCTTTTGTTGTACATTGCAGTGAGGAGGGGGCAGGGTGAAGTCCGCTTATTGTGCTTGTGGGAGTTCTCCACGTGGTGCAGGTGTCGTGTGTCGCCAGGTCCGGCCTCCAGGGTGAGCTCTAGCAGGTAAAGAGAGAGAGAGAGAAATCGGGAAAACAGCAGAGGTTGGAAGTGGCCCAGTGCGTAATTTTCAGTGTTCTTTGCTTCCGTAATGAGCCGTAACGAGGCGGTACTGGTAATGGCAAGCGATCGTCGTCCCTGGTGCCGGAGCGGCGGTGTGGGCGTGTGCCAGGCGCGTGATGTCACAGTATTCAACTTTGTCGTCGAGAATCTATACACGCTCATGACTGCTGCTGAAGTGGACTAACCGGGAGCTCTTGCCCACGACACACAAGATCTGATCTTTCAGGGCTGTGACACACAATCTGATCTTTTCAAATCGGATTTGTGTTTTCATATAAAATAACCATATTCCATTCACAGCGCCAGACCTGAATGTGAATCCATTAGACCGGAATTCATGGACTGAATGTAAATCACCAGATCGAATCATGGCTTTTGCTTAGCCCGGCACCGCAGCGCGAAGGAAAATGAGAGTCGCATTACAGAAAATGCTAGTCGCCTGACTTTTTGACCTGCTCATGTCCAGCTGATTCTGATCGTTGTCGTCTCCAGAGCAAAGTGCGACACGGGCGCGAGCTGCCACTTCCATTTTTAATGCCAAGCAGTTTATCCCACAGATATGATGTTTTTGTTGTCGGTGACGAAAGCGACACGCAAAATATCATTAACAAAGTGATAAAGTGATTTTCTTCGAGGACCGATGCGTTTTCACATTACAGTCAGATGGCAGGTCACTTGGTAGTTATGTGAATGTGAGCCGTCACATAAAAAAACGGAATTGAACGTATGTGGCTGGCAGTGTGAACGTAGGCTTCTAATCCTCGAGCTTTTTGGATTCTGTGACATCACAAAACGTCGGTGCCCAGTTTCCGCGTGCTGGGTGTTGGCACCCAGAGTTCGCTGTGCAGCCCAGAGAGCGGAGCTGCATGAAAACAGTGCTGTTACTGAAATGAGACGGCAGCTTTTTAAACCCAGCTCCTCCGTTCCCGCTGCGTTTAGAGAGCGTCGCCCGGCTGGTGCTTTTCTCTAATCTGCCAGGAAGCTCCAAACTCTGTATCTTTGACGTTTTTCCTGCAGGAGGAGCTGTGGTTTGGGGCGGATGCTGTTTTCGTTAGGTTTTATATTTAGCTCTGCTGCTCTACCTCACTGCTGGGGTTTCTGGTTTCGTCTCGTATGAGGAGCTGTTTATCGCGGGCGCGTGGTGGAGGAGAGGAGCTATGTTGCTGCTGATGTTATTTAGGTATTGGAGGTGTCCCGTCTTGGCAGTGATAATCTGGAATCAGATTGGGAGAGAAACGTTGAAAAATCAATAGGCAAAAGAAAATGAAAAGGGAAGTGTGTGCTGGTTTCATGAGAGTGATGAACTTCTCTTCGTCCCCTGGTCTGACCTCGCAGCGTTTGTGATGGATTCTAATTAAGGCTAATGTTTTCATAGTCGGTCCCATAAGGACTCCTTCTAACTCGGTACGTGCAGTGTGTGAGAGAGAGAGAGAATTAAACCATGTGTTTACTTATTTTGCATATAAATATATTTTCTGCTGTGTGTACGTGTTGGGGGTATGATTTATTCAGGTCCGATAACGTTTTGCCGGCACACAACAGATCTGCACCCGCACAACACGCGGATTTAATTACTCTCACAGTCAAACACTCAATGGGAAACGCTATTTTGCAGGAAAAGTTAATGTTTTTTGTTGTTTACAGGTAAATAAGTTTTTAATTAAAGCAGAAAATGTTCGCTGGATCTCACTGTTCTTTTGTTGAAGTTGAAATAACAGTCATTTAATGTGAAATTATGCTTTATTTGTTTCCATCCATAATTAGACACTTTTTGTGTGGTCAAATGCGATTTATAACGAGAAAACACGGATTCAGAAGAATAAAATGAAAAAACGGAATTCAGGAAAAAATAAAACGGAATTTAGGAAAAAACAAAACGGATGTCATAGGGCCCTACGATATAGGATACATTTCACTGCAGTTTGTACTTGTATAACTTGCATGTGACAATTAAAATAGTTCAATCACGTAGCCTGCACTTATTGCCTTTAATGGTACCATATGTTGTAACGCTCTGGATGCTGCAGAAAGCACGATCAGCTCTTTCAGATTTTGAACTTAGCATAGACTGTTACTAAATTAGCTACAGATTCAGGTGTGTCTTGAACGCCCCAAAAACACCTTCCAGTTCCAGGGTGGGGCTTATATATCGACATACCGGACGGTCTCGCTTATCTTAACGCAGGTGATGTAGTAAGGGTTCATACAAGTGAATGGTTAGTGCAAATCTGATTATGTTAAACAGCATGCACGGCCATCACTTTCGCTTTGGCTTTCCTCCCTCCTCAGACCTCACCCCCCGCCATCTGAACGCTTCAAGAGTTTTGTTTATATTGTGTGTTTTTGTTTTTATCTGGTAAAAATGAAGATTGGGGACCGCGGCGGTGCTTAGAATATTCTGTCTACACGCCGGAGCTGCAAGATGGCGGCGAGTAGCTTTTACGCGATCGTCCGGGGAATCCCGGTGCATTCTACAGCATTGAAAACGCCGCGGTTCACGCTGTCTCACTAGCCTCGAACTCGACCTTCAGCGGAGCACGATTCCAAAAAGAGTCTTGAATCCAGTCTTTCTTTTTGTTGTCTTTATCTTTTATTTCAGCTAGACTTTTTACAAGCTGAAGATGAATTCTTAGACTGAGAGAAGCCCTGTGGCTCTAACTTGTTGCTAGTGCGACTGGCGCTTGCATTTCCATTCCGTCCGGAAGCCCGTCAATTTGGTAATTGACGCTGGGTTTTGTGGTCCTGATTCGATCCAAGGCCGCTGGTTTGCGTAGATCAATGATCACGGAGAATTCAGTAAAAGGGTGAAACCAACAGCGTTTGTTTGCTGATTTTGCACACAACCATTATTAGTCGCAAGCTTCCTGGTTCATTTTGTCCTTGCTGCTGCTCAACTTAATTGTGCTATACTGTGTTGCATTGCTGTAGGTTGTGACCTGGTGTTTGTCATAATTTTGTTGTGGGTTAACCTACAGAGTAAATACCACGGTTTAAAGTCCATTTTTGAATGACATGGATTCAAGATTTTGAGGGTTGCTTTGGCTGTCATAATTTAATGTTTCTCCACCTGTGCTCAATTCGCCGTCCGTGATGCCAGAAGGGACTGCCTGGAGTTGGCTCGCGGCGCTTCAGTGTTATGCTCTTGATCCGCATCCGCCGTGTTTAGGACTTGACAAAGATTCGACGGACCGCTGACAGCATGTGGACGGAACAGAGATATAGCGGACGCAACGCAGCGGATCTGAAAAATCGATGAACATTGACTTTATTGGCGTAATTAGCTGCGGCTGCCGTCGAGACGACCGCAGCGGATACGATCCGTAGTGTAAAACAGTTAGGCTTTGTGTATTACTTGTTGTTACGTGAATAGTACATGACCGTATACGTAGCACAACTTGTTACTTTGTATAGAAAGTCTATATGGAAAGTTCCAGAAACATTCAAATTAGCATTATAGCGCTTATCACCAGCAAATAGTTATGAACATTAACTCCAACTATTCAAACATTCATGCAACACAAAATGGCTCTAACAACGGCTTTTTGTGGCGCTCACAAAGTGTTGAGTGCTCACAGACACCAGTTTCTGCTTGTGAAAGGTCCACTGCCGCCGTAGTTCATATGTGAACAGTAACACTCACAGCATTCTCCGCGGTCTACATCCGCGGTATGCCGTGGTGACTAATTCGCACTGCAAGGCAAATGTGTTACAATTGTTCTCAATTGCTCTGTGAATATAAACAGTGTAGTTACTGGAACGAGTCGATAGCTTTTTAAAACCCATTTCTCCAAAGCGATTGCTGCAAGCCCGAGTGGCGCCTCGGAGAGGGATGACGAGGATGGAGGTTTCCCTGAAGTTCTAATTGTTGCTCGGCAGCTATTGGGCTGCTGCCATCTTGCTGTGATTTGTTCGATCTGTGAAAGCTGGAAGGGATTCAGGGGGCAGTTTTTCAGCGCTGACGGAGAGGCCAGCCAAGAGCCCGGCGCGTGTGTGTGTTTGCGTGTGTGTGTGTTTCTTGGGGCCGGATCAGTTGAACCAACAGGACAAAGCCTATAGAAATTCTTTACTAAATCTCTTCAAAAGCATCTGAACAAAGCGTGACGGCTGCAGTTATAATTATAGATTCAGGGCTTCTCTTGTTTTAAACGTGCTAAATGGATAAAAAGTAGGCGTGAGGTGAGAGACTAATTATATTTTTATCTGATCAAAAAGATTGAATATTATGGTGTGAGATAAATGATCCTTAGTTTGACTTTGAGTCAAGCTGATGTTAGAGCGCTTCATAAACAACACAAACAAATTTGTTAGATACTAAAACTGACAAGGTAATATTCTAGGCTGCACGATATGGATATTATTGGCCGATACCGATATCCGATGTTTTTCCGATGCCAATAAATAAGCAAAGCAGAGTCACGCGGGACAAGACAGGGAGGGCCAGAGTTGAAAGACGTAAAGACAAGATGTTTTCCTCGCCAAAGTTCCAAAGTTCAGAATTTTTGCATGTAACAACAATCGCATATTTCAAGATATATCAGATAAACCGCCCACCTCAGATTTTATAGACATGCCTGACACAAGCGCTTACCTTCCCTGTCAGGATCTGCGGAGATGAATACCTAAAGACAGACGCTAACAATCTTCCAGCCGTATTAAAGTGCTATCGGACTGCTTCACGACCGGACAGGGGATCTGGTTAGATTTGAACCTAATCCCGAACTTTCACAAAGCCTGCCAGTGATCTGGTTAGACTTAGCAAACTGCTACTCGTTAGCCACTAGCCCAGGTAGTGTGGTGGTTAACCCAAACGCGGCTGAGAACGCAAGTAGGTAGGATTGCCACACGAAGTTGATTTAAGAACTCTCTTACACGAAGAGTGCGATTTCTGCACAAATCTGCGTTCTAGCAACACACTCGATCAAAGAGATGAACCCATAGGCCGGGTGACTCAATGGCAGAGCGATGCGCCGCGAGGAAATGACTCCTTTTATACCCTTTGAACCGCGGATCAATATTTCCGGTCCTAATTATCGGTCGCGGGAGGCAAAAGATGATGACCACGGTACAATAAATAGCCAGCAAATAAAAATATTGGGTACTGTCCGACACTGATTCTGATTTCATCGTGCATCCATATAATATTTAGTGCTAAACTGTAAACGTGTCGAGGAGAACATGGAACGGAATGGAACAAACCCCCAGCAGGCCAGCCTGAGGCAACAGTGGCAGGACGAAACCTTGAGAGGAACCAGGACTCAGTAGGGGACCCCATCGTCCTCCTCTGGTTCACCGGGGTGCGAGAACATTTAATACACAAGTAAATATTAGTTCAAGAATACTCGTTAATTAATCGTTTTTAAAGATATAAAAATAGTCCAGAGAACACTTTCGAATCCTGAGTCCTTGCTGGAGCCGCTGGCTAAGTTCCACTCAGCAACGTTAAGCTGAAGTTAGTTCAGTAATAAATTAGGATTTGGTTCAAGTCCATAAGGTCCAAAAAGTCCCAGCTGGTTCCAGATGATGAGGTCTCCATAGAGTCCAGGTGAGGGTTCAGCCGGTCAAGCCAACCTCGGGAATAGCTCGGAAAAAAGGAGAGAGAGGAGAAGCGTGATAAGGAAAATATGCGTTACAATTTTTAATCCTTTATTAACCGTACATATCATTCATACGCTGTCCTACAAAAGTTCCTCAATAGGAGTGAATAGAAATAACGCTGCCGGTTAGATTAGAGCGTTATCGTGTACGTTTCAAAGCGTCTCCGACGTCTCATCTGGCCCCGGCGACGGCATTAGCGGATGTTAAATGGAGTCGCGCTGCTTTGTGGACTTTTTACAAGGCCGACATAGAGGCGATCAAGGGCCAAAGCTCTCAGCTCAGCTTGATCTCTTCTGAGCAGTGGCCAAAGGTGATTGCAGCTGAGTTTGCACCTCCCCGGCTGGAAACAGTAAAATTAGAGCGCGACCGTGTTTGTGGGGCGCAGAATGAAATCTTATCAAGTGCAGAAATTGCATCAACTCCATGACCTCTCATTGGGAGCACTCGCTGAAGCACAGATGCAGTTAGGAGAAGCTTTAACAAGCTGAACTGCCAGTAGTTTGTGGAGCTCAATAAGATAAAGGGGTGTGTGTGTGTGTGTGTGTAGGTAGCACAGAGAATATTGCTGTCCGTGTGATGTGTCTAAGGTGTGTAGTATCAAATTGTCCGACTATGGATCTGGTTGGTTATTGATATTGAGCATTTTTATTAAGGGTCGACGATTATCGAGAGCCGATATTAATAATTTTGCTGATTATCGGTATCGTGTTTAATTTTCGCTTATCACCTATTAAGGCAAGGCAAGTTTATTTATAATTATCATACAAAGGGTTGGTCTAATGTGCTTTTGGCAGAAACAATGTTCAAATTAAAGATAAAAAGAAAAAGTAATGAGAAAAGAAATAAAAAATAAAGATAAATAAAACAATTAAAAGTGCTATGAAAATATTTAAAATCAGGTACAGTAAGATATTGAGATTTTAAAATATTACAACAGCTCAGCACTCAAGTGTGGGGAAAAGCAAATAGAGTAATATAAAGGTGCGCATCATGGGCTCACTGTCATTCCTTCTCTTCTGTGTTGCTTGTTCTCGGATCACACAGCAGTCTTGTCTATGTGTGAAGCTCCGAGAAGGAGAAGAGGAGCGAGGAGAGTTTCGGCTGAGCTTGGTGTTTGTAAAATGTTAAATTTTGACATGATGTGTTGGGTCCATATATGACCTTCCACGGCACCCAGTCCTTGTCGTGAAATTTCAAATTGAGTTATTATAAGCCATGAAAGGGCATAAATCAAGTTTCAAACATACCTATATGGAATGAATGGGACGACATATGATCGAGATATCAACATTCAAAGCGAGTCGGGTTTTCAAGGAAACGGAGAAATCTGCCTGAAGGACTATCGCCGTAGCACTCACAGACGCTTGGTGCGGTCGCGTTACGCTTTTGCATTTACGGTAGCCTACGCTGCATTCACAGCCACACGGATAGCCTACCCGCGCAGGGGTTAACTGAACCTCGAGACGCAGATGGATTCGAGGGGAAGATTCACGCTTAAATAACCAGTGGATTTCTATCAGGCAATATTAGCGCAGAGCGGTCAAAACAGGAAACTTAACATTCTGCTGGAATTCGAATTCTCACCTCAAGAAAGTCATTGCTTTAGGGATGGAAAGGGTAAGTTTTTCACGATATTTATCTTCACAACAGTACAGTATAGATTCTCCACCGTTTGGAAAATGATCATCAACACCACAAAATCCCAAATTTTACCCCACGCGAACATAAACATCACTGCTTTTTTTTTCGAAACCCCTAAGGTAAATAAGCACATGGTTTTGCCGCGGAGGGTCACATCTATTATCATCACGTTAACTAGTACAGTATTCTGTATCTGTATCGGCCCTGAAAAACCAATACGGGGCGACCTCTCATTTTTATAGTTATCGTCGATCTGCCAATAAAATCAATTTTAATATATTAAGAATGCTGCTCCTTATCATCTCTTAACTCATAACTGCTGACTTCTCTCCACCTCAGCTCCTGAAGGCACGTCGGCGCTCTAGATAAGTGTTATAGAAGTGTGGCATTTGAGTTACACCTGCAACCTAGTGGATTTGTACTGTGAAGTAGCACTAGCTAATGCTAATACACTCGAGCGCTTGACGCTAACGCCAGACCGCCAAGAGGCGCCAGGATGGGAAATGAGTTAGTAACGGTTAATACGTTGAAAAGATACATATACGGTGCATAGCAAAGCAGGGCCGGACGATACGACCTGAAATCAATATCACGATTAATGCAACATTTGACAGCGATTATGATCCAACGGGTGGGCGGATTTAACAACACGACGACTCACGATGGCGACAGAACTCTCATGGCAAGTTATGTGATTGGAAGTCCCGAGTATCGGTTCGGATTAATTTTTGGTTAAATTGGTGCGAGAGACGGAGAGAGTGGTGGAAGAAATTAGCCGGAGAGACAGACGGCGCCAGGTCGACATGAGAAGCAAAAACAGAGGCAGTGAGCATGTGAGCGTTGTGTGTGTGTGTGTGTGTGTGTGAGAATGCGGTGACATTTCCACACGATGGTGAGTAATGCTGCAGGCCTCAGCTCATCAGCAAGAGCGTGTGTGTGTGTGTGATAGCTCTCCATCTGGAGAAAGAACCGATTAAAGGTGTGAAGTGTCCTACTCTGGGAGCACACTGTTTATCCTGCACACAAACATGCTTATATATATGTGTGTGTGTGTATATATATATATATATATGTGTGTGTGTGTGTATATATATATATATATATATATGTGTGTGTATATATATATATATATATATATATATATATATATATATATATATATGTGTGTATATACAAAGACACACACACAGGCTGCAGATTTTGTATTGGCGCAGCTCTCCACCCACGCCATAGTAACCCAGACGGCGTTAATCCTTCTTTTCTCCTTGTTTCTGCTCATTTCAACACTATTGCTCTTACAACTAGATCACGGAGGAAAATGACAAACACGGGAATAAACCTTCGCCTGCTTCACGACGCTCATTTGCTGCTGCGAACCTTCTGAGACTCCAGCCATGCATACTAGACTTCAAGATTCAAGATTCAAGACTCTTTATTTATCACGTGTAAGTTATGCAGGTACAACATGCAGTGAAATGTATCCTGATCCGCTTTTTAATCATGTACATAAGGAAAAACAATAGACACAATACACAGCAAAATCTCATAAACATGAGACTGACTTAAATAAGGGTGTTGGGGTAACGTATCAAAAAAAAAACTATAATATGGCTAAATATGAACATAAGTTACATGTAATATAAAGTTACCTGTGCAAGTTTGGACCTGAGATTGCAAAAAGGGGCGGACGATATATCAGATACACTCGATGTATCTCGGTTTGTTCCACTTGTGATGTAGTAAATAATTATAGGCTGAACGTCGAGTACAAATCCTCATGTAAACGTTAAACAGAAAGCATGTATTTCACGTTCTGTTTGGTTTCCTCCGCCACTTCATCCATCCAGAACACTCTCCTTACGCTGCAGCGTTGGTGGCGGAAACAGAGGGAAGCGAGCATTCAGAGAGAGAAGGAATGTCTACCAGATATGACCAGATTGAAGTGGACAACTTGCTTCTGAAGATAAACACCACGGCTTCTGTTATTCTCGACACAAAAAAACGGAAATAAAAAGTAAAAACGCATAAATTACATTCATGGAACGCTGTCGTCATGAAAACGCCCACTTCTGTCAAGTTTTCCTTTATGACAGGCTACACTCATATTTTAGCTGATAAATAACAACCAATAAATTTAGCATCTGCAGTGCATTTCAGTGTTCTGAGATATATATTGTAGCGGTGTGTAAAAAATCGAATCAAATCAAATCACGATTTCTTCTCTGTTGATTCAAAATTGATTCAGCCATTTCAAAATATCAACCCATAACCTAACCCTGAACTAGATTTGATTCAGTGTGATTATTTTTGTTGATCTTCCACAGTCAAATGGGAAAAGTAACTCAAAACAGCAAACCTTCCTCCATTCATTATCCAAACCGCTTAATCCCAGCTGGGGTCGTGGGGGGGAGCGCAGCCTATTCCAGAAACTTAGAGCGCAAGGCGCGGAACAACCCCGGGTGGGCGGCAACACACTGCAGGGCACATACAATCACACTCTCACTCACACCTTACGGGGCCAGTTTAGGGTCACCAGTTAACCTCTATAGAATATTTTGGACTGTGGGAGGAAACCGGAGCACTCGGAGAAACCCTCGAGGCATGCTAACTCCACACACAGCCAACGCATCTTATCAGCTAACTCAAAGAATCAACTCAGAACCTTCTCGCTGTGCCACTAACCACTGCGCCACCGTGCTGCTCTTCAAAACCGCAGTCTGGGACAAAAAAGCATCTATGCATTGACTTGAATCGTGAGCCCAAGAATCAATAGCAAAATTGAATTGAATCGTGAGGTTTTCTGAATCATGTAACTCTAATATGTGACCCTCCACAGCAAAACCAGTCGCTTGTCGCAACAGAGGTTTCAGAAAAAAACGAGCGTTTATGTTGCGCGGGGTAAAATTTTGGATTTTTTTCGCTTTTAGTGTTTTAAAACAGTGGAAGGTCTATACTGTACTACGTGAATAAATTTGCTGAAAAACTTACCCTTTCCATCCTAAAAACGTGACTTTCTTGAGATGAGGAATTCAATTCCAGCAGAATGTTAAAAGTTTGTGTTTTGACCGCTCTACTTCAATATTTACGCTAAATCCACTGTTGACTAGCGTAAGATATTTCTCCAGAATCCATCTCCGCCTCCCGGTTCAGTTAACCCAACGCAGGTATATCCGTGTGGCCAGGAATGCATATCAGAATGCAAACGAGTTGCTGGCCCGCATTCAAGTTGCTCAGAGTGCTAATGTTATGAATAACTTCAAAGGCAGATTTCTCCGTCACCATGCGACAGAGCAGTCCCACCCTTTTGGAATGTTGGATATCTCAGTCATATGTCATATCCATTCCATATAGGCATTATTTTGAAGCTTGGTATATGCCCTTTCACGAAAACATAACTCAGTTTTGAAAATTTGCAATAAGCGACAAGTGGTTTTGCCGTGGAGGGTCACAAATATTATATATCGCAATATATAGCTTAAAAATATTATGATATTGTTTTTAGGCCACATCGCCCAGCCCCAGATATATATGTGTATATTAATCATGATGTCATAACACCAACCACTAAAGCAAACTCCTTGTATAAGACAAGGCAGTAAACTTCTGATAGTGATTCATGCAGCATAAAGGTTTGCAGCTCCATCTTCACAAGCGTGTTCAGGCTCCTCCAGATGTTACGCCGCAATGAAACATACATCACACGCAGTCTGGCAGGCAGCGCCTTCGCTTCGGGCGGCGCTCAAGAGTATGGGGGTACAGACCTCAAAACAATCCCCGGTTGGTTTTCTCTAAAGGCCCAGAGAGAGGGTCGCGGACTTCAGTCTCCAGCTGCAAATAGGAGACGCTGAAATATAGAGAGTTGGCGCGCTGGAAGGATTAGCGAGAACGGCGGCGTTTTGCTCCAATCGGCAGGATTCTATTTCACACTTAAGCCGAAAGGATTAGCGGGTTTAATTTCATAAATGCAGAATAGCAAAAAATAAAGAAATAAAACGCGAGATCTAAGTTTGGCTTTGTGAGGGAGAAAGCCATCGCGCCGACTGAAAAGATACACCTTGCAACATTCTGTAAAACATGCAGGGATAACGTCGAGCCGGCTGCTGCAATGTCAACAGGATAAACTAATAGAAGTTCTGTTTAAAGTTGCATGAAGAACCCTCCTGCAGGTTTTGGGGAAATCTGCTCCCTCAGCACACGTCCTTTAAACCACCACTTACAGTGTGGGGACGGACCAGGAGAGAGCTTTGGATCCCGCAGCATGAAGGACGCCTTAGGCCTGTATCCCAAATCATCAAAACTCTCACCCCAGGCATTTTCTCTGCGCTTTCTCTCAGCGCCATCGGTCACTTCCTCGTTCGTTCCTATGTCAACATGTTTCTTTGAGATCGCTAGTTTAGCCGACAAGATGGAGAGAAACCGCATCTTAGCATTAGTGGCAGCGTTTGAAACCGATTCTGACGTGTCTTCAAGACGAGTTTGGGTGTATAAAATCTTCTCCAGCTGCTCCAGATACGCCTGCCATTGTTGTTAGTGAGTTCTTGACTGTGTATGCCCCGCCCTTCCTTGATTTTGATTGGCTAGCAAGAGAGAAGTGACATTGACGAGCCCCGCGCTACTCTAAAAGTTGAACAGATTTCAACCTGCTGAAGGCGATTAGCGCTCTGAACGCTGACACTCGTCAAAAATAGACGCGGCCAGCGGAAAAAACGCCAGGACACAGGCCCTAAACATTCTAGACACACTTTTAGATCGGGGGTCGATCGATATGTTTTTTCCAGGACTGATACCGATACCGATTATTAGTAATCAAGGAGACTGATACCTGATATTTAGTTGAATTTTTTGGTTATTAACAGTAAGTTAAAAAACGTAGTGACACCAATCACTAATCACTCTTTTTATTGTTGTTGTCTGGAAGACACTACAGAGCTCTTAAAGCCACACTTCCAGATTGAAAAACAGCTTTATACCAAGAGCTATCACTGAGTTGGACTCATTGAGCAAACACTTTATTTGCCATCTGGTACATCTTCATGAGCCGTCTCGACAAACAGCGTGCCGTTATTTTGGTCCCAGAATTCTGAACGTGCAGTGGAACTTCCAGGCCTCTGCACTGCTCAGTTCCACCTGCACGCTCGCTTCCACTTGGTACTGCGTTATAAATGTGCCAAAACCCTGCCGATCACAGGCTTGGAGGAAGCTGATTGTCTGATTTGGTCCCCAATCAGGTGCTAATATGGTTCCAGGTTGATATATAGCGAACAGCAACACGCCTGTTTCCAGTACGACAGCAAAAGCAGCAACAAGAAGACGGTGCTGTGTGTTGCGTGGTGATTTTGGGTGTGATGTGTTCAGCAGTATCCTCTATGTCCAATTGTATCTGTTAATGTTCCTAAATCTGCAGGAATTACGCCTGTGACGTGTTTTAATCAAGATGATGATTTGAAATAATAATGATAGTGTACAACCTGATGATTTAAATGATGCTTCTCCACTTCAATCGTAAAAAGGGTTGATGCAACCGCATCGTTTAGGCTGGGTATCAAGCAGCGATTTCCTGAACTGACCGATTCCGATTCACAAGGTCATGATCCCATTCAATTCTCGATTCGATTCGGAGCATCGATGGCTGAGATTTTTTATGCCACATTAGTTTTGCTTTGGTTGTTAAACAACTTGTTTTGTAGTAAAAAAACCGGTTGTTGCTGCAAACATCGGCCTTTAGGCCAGACGGTGATTTGAGCGAGCAGCTTCAGCCATGGCTCTATTTGGTTTGGGTTTCGCGTTTTTATAGCCCTCTTGCGCGGGTCGCGGTGAAGTGTGCAGAGCCGCAGGAAAAGATCGAGCCGCGAATTTTTGAATTGATATCGTATTTTTCGAACAAGAATCGATTTTGATCAGTGAATCGATTTTTTGAAACCAGCCCTAGTAATGGTGTGAAGAGATGCAGGAGGAATCATGGGGAATTTTTCTTTTACAATTTATTGCAGTACAGAGTTAGGTGTGTGTTGTATGTTGTGGTTTTATTCTTGAGGTTCCAACTCACTTTTATATTAATTTCACTATATAGAACATGTAGAATATGTATAATGGATAGTACTAATTCCATCCAAATTTAGAGCCGTTCTCCATCTCCACCGAGGCAGCAAAACAGGTGTTTTTTTTTGCTCCCCAAACTCCTCATGCTTCCTCACCTGGTTTGCTTTCTCCGGGTGATGTTGCTGTGATGTTGTTTTCCCGGCGTGTTGCAGCCTGCATCGTTACCGGGAACTCAGCGCTGGGTCTCTGACAAAAGCAGCAAGGTCTCTGACAAAAACTCGTCTCTCTTCCTCTTATTGCTTTGCTCTGACGTGCCGCTGCGCTCTCCGGCCGGCCCGCCATGTCTGGCCATGCTGCAGGCAGCTCTGTAATTGTGTTGTAGTCAGAGCCTTGATTTCCACCTGAGATGTCAGCGCTGATGGAGGAGAAAGAGGAGGAGGAGGAGGAAGAAATACTGCTGGGAACAGCAAACACACTTAGCACTGTTCGGGGCTACAGAAGATGGAATGAAGATTGTCCCTCCAGCACGCTTCCTCATTTCCCTCCTCCCTCCCGCCCGCCTCCACCACCGGCCAGTGAGAATGAAGGAAACGGAGAATGAAAACAGAATATAAAATCACAATGGTCGTCACCAGAGTCTTTAGAGCGGGGTACTAATCAAAAGATTTTTCTAGTGTCCCTGGGGGAGTGGAAGTGCTTGGGGACGGTACCTTGCTCATGAGTAATCAGTGGTACCTTTACTGGTCTGGGACTTTCAGACCTGCATTTGCTGAAGCATGAAGCATGTTGCCCAGTATAAATCAGTGTTAGATCTGCAACAGTGTGTGATTGTGCTGATAGATTTATAAAGCTGTTATATGCACCTGATTCCAGCGCTTTATCTTGCCGTTTAGATGAGAGAGAACCTCTCACACTAAGCAGATTTGTGACTCTCCACGGCAAAACCAGTCGCTTGTCGCAAATTTTCCAAATTGAGTTATGATGTTTTCGTGAAAGGGCATAAATCAAGCTTCAAAACGATACCTATATGGAATGAATGGGACGACATATGACTGAGATATCATCAAAGGAGTCGGGCTCTCTCACGCCAAGTGAGAAACGGAGAAATTCGTTTTGAAGCGACTATCGCCAGAGCTGGTGCGTCAGCAAGCACAGCTTAGGCTGTAGCCTACGCTGCATTCACAGCCACACGGATAGCCTACTCATGCTAGGGGGTTATCCGAACTCGAGACGAAGATGGATTCCGGAGAAATATCTTCACGCTTAGTCAACCAGTGGATTTACCAGAAATATTGAAGTAGAGCGGCCAAACAGAAACTTAAGATCTGCTGAACTGAATTCCCACCAAGAAAGTCATTGCTTTAGATGGAAAGGGTAAGCCAGCCAAATTTATTCTGCCGTCACAGTATAGACCTTCCACTGTTTGAAAACACTAACAAAAATCCTTAAATTTTACCCCCGCTGCACATAAACGCCTCGCTTTTTCTCGAAAGTCCCCTGTTAAGTATAAGCGACTGGTTTTGCTGCAGAGTCACATTGGTTCTGGACACATTTTACATTTACAGCATTAGTGTGACGTTTTATCCAGAGCTACTTACATTTTGACTCAGGAGCAGTCTCTGAGAGCAACTGGTTACATAATTTGCTAGAGACCCATTGGTAATGCCAGAGGCTCAGATTCAAACCCATAAACCTCTTGGTCTGAAGGGGAGTATCCTGTACTAGTAGTCACCAACACTTACCTATAAGCGCTAAATGCTATCAAACCCACTCAATTCACTTCAATTCTTTATTTATGTAGAGCCTGTATACAACAGATTGCAAAGAAACGCTTACATAATCCAACCAGCCCACACCCCTCAACAAGTGCCTAGATGATAGTGGCAAGGAAAAACTCCCTAGCAGGAAGAAACCTTGAGGAACCAAGACTGGAAGGGGGTCCTCATCCTCCCCACGGGCGACTGGAGGTGACATTTGATACGCATCATTTGTTCAAAATTTCAGATAAATTTAGAATTCAGTTCATGTTCAAAAAGTCCCAAAAAAGTGGTACTGTGGTAATTGTTTATTTTTTCTATATTATTATTATACATTAATAAAGTTGAAATCTAGGAGGTGTTCATCTTGGTCTAGGCCGTAAAATCGTAGCGATCGGCCTGTATTTGGCGCTTTAGCTACACGTTCTGTTCTTCCTCTAACTCCTCTAACTCCCAAACTGTGTTGTCTAGATGAAAAATTCCGCTTTAACTGATTCTTTAGCTTAAGCCAAACAACTTTCTAATTGGGCCTCGATAAGTTTATTTAAGATTTTTATTCATGTGCACAATATACAAACAAACTTTAGTGAACTCCTCTTAGGCTAATTACCTCATTAATGCAAGTGTCAAATGAGTCTGCGGTTTTAGCTTGATAACATGAGGCTGTTTTGAGATTTCACAAAGCTGTGGCTAAATTAATTAAATGAATTAAATGAAGCAGAGTGTGGCTTATTTTGCTAACAGCTGTATCTTTGGACTGCTTTTGGCTCAGCTAGCGTCAGTGGCACCAGTTGAACAGTAGGGGGCGCTATAAATGCTAATAGCCTATATCTCAAGAGCTGTACATCAGATTTTGCTGAAATTTGGTGTAAACAATCGAAAGTAAGATATGGAAGAGGGAAAAATACAATATATACTACTTGAACAATAGGAGGCGCAAATGCTACATAAACTTGCTTTTGTGCTACTTTTGTTTTCTTAAATTTGTTCTTAAGAGAGTGAAGAAAACTTACAAACGTACACATGGTAAAATTTCAGTATTCATAGGTTTTGCCGTTACCCTAGAACAAATCTCAAAGAAGAAAATACTGGTGAGTGTCAGTAATCTTTGTGAAACCTGAAGAACAATTTTCTCCATAATAATGCTTAATGAGCGAGGTCCGCTGACTCTGTAAAGAGCGTTGGGGCTGTGGGAAGGTGTTTCATTTAGTCACAGTGGGTCAGAAATACAAGCGCCGTACAGATTATACATTGTATTCTAGGCTATAATTTGTCTGATTAGTGGAAAAGCAGTTTTTCTTG
Organism: Distichodus sexfasciatus; assembly: GCA_032718565.1. Taxonomy (NCBI): domain Eukaryota; kingdom Metazoa; phylum Chordata; class Actinopteri; order Characiformes; family Distichodontidae; genus Distichodus; species Distichodus sexfasciatus. Next base: position 142,682 of record JAVGVS010000643.1, on the reverse strand, counting down.
CAAGCGTCTTTACTTCCCTGTACTGGGTCTGAGGTTGGAGTGTTTTGAGGTGAAGAGGTTAGTTCAGCATATTTTACAGTAGCGGTGTAACGGTGTATAGATCTACATCGATACATCAGATCAGCATCGGTCCACGATTAAAATATCAATGCTGTAACATCTGTCTGTTTTATTGGAAAAGAAGATTTTGGATTTTTTGTTTAGTGTTTTTTTTGGATTTTTTGTATTTAGTGCAGTGTTTCTCAAACTCTTTCTGTCATTCGCCACTTCAAATGAGGGGGAATTCTAGCCCCACCCTCTCCTATGTTGACCCAACAAAATGGCACGAACCACCAAATTTGTGACCTCCACGCAAAAACCAGACGCTTTGTCAGCAATGGAGGTTTCCGGTGAAAACGAGTGTTTATGGTGTGGGGTCAAATTTTGATTTTTGTTTTTAAAGTGTTTTAACAGTGGAAGGTCTATACTGCATCAGTTGTGAATAAATTTCCATGAAAAACCCTTTTCCATCCTAAAAACGCGACTTTGAGGTGAGGAATTCAATTCCAGCAGAATGTTAACAGTTTCTGTTTTGACCGCTCTACTTCAATATTTACGCTAAATCCACTGGTTGACTAGCGTGAAGATATTTCTCCGAATCCATCTTCGCCTCCCGAGTTCAGTTAACCTAACGCAGGTAGGCTATCCGTGTGGCTGTGAATGCAGCGTGAGGGCTACCGGGGAATGCAAACGTAGCCGCCATCGCACTAAGCTGCCTGTGAGTGCTATGGCGAGTATGAGGAATTAAAGGCAGATTCTCCGCTTACTTGGCGTGATGAGAAAACTCCGACTTTTGAATGCTTATATCTCTAGTCATATGTCGCCTCATTCATTCCATATAGGTATCATTTTGAAGCTTGATTTATGCCCTTTCATGAAAACATAACTCAGTTTTGAGAATTTGAGAGAAGTGACTGGTTTTGCCATAGAGTCACACATATGATATTGTCTCATCAATTCAGTTGAACAGAATGGAAATCGTATCGTAGCAGACTTTGTGATATTGAATCGTTAACTATTGAATCGTTGTGATATTGTATTGTGTTGAAATTTTAATAACAGTATAAATCCTTATTTATGCCAATATCAAAAAAAATAAGAATTTAAAGTTGCCCACCACACGGTTACTAAATTGGGACTAATAATTGAGACAAATTACTAATTATAGTAATTATACTAGTTTTTATTAATTAATAAAACTTTACATGGCTATTTGATTTATTCTTTCATTCGTTTATCACTTGTCTACTCGTTTAACTTCATTGACTGCTGCCATCTCTGTGCACATATAGGGCCGATTTCCCAGTCCAGGATTAAGCCCAGTCCTAGGCTAGTTTTGAGTTTGAATGGTAAATCTCCATTGGTACTAATTTAGTCCAAGACTAGGCTTAGTCCATGAGCAAGAAACCAGCCCCTAGTGTTAAGAAAAGTTAAACATGCATTAAAGTGCATTTAGATTCAGCTCTTTGTTATTCTAAAGCATGTTGTATTGTGAGGGACCTCGTGATGTACAGCCGTGTTGCATTGTTCTAGTGAGCAGCAGCTGAACCCCCGTCTCAGAACACTTGACGTGTGTTGAGGAGCTAACCCTGGCCCTGTCTGTTTACCATAATGTTGCAGACTTCCGAAGTTGGCTGACCGCGGAAAGCTGTGAGAAGCTGCATCTTTCACCTTTGCCTTGCCGCCCCTTTGTATTCTGATTTGGTTCTGGTTCCTAGAAGCTTCTAGAAGTCGCCGGGTCAGTGTCAGGAGGTCTGACTTGCCCAAATTAAGTGCTAAGAAACGAGAAGCAATTGCCACGGCGACGGCAGAATAATCTCACACGCCATTAACACATCCGACAGCGGACACTGTGGAGATGACGCTCGACTCTGACCAACTTCCTCCTCATTTCTCCCGCTGTCCTTTTCACATTTTCCTTTTCTATCCTCTCCCTCTCCCTGTCTCGTCCGCTCCCATCGCCAGTCTGATGGCTCTAATGTCTGTGTCAGGGGGTGAGATGAGGAACAATTGCAGTGGCAACTAACTGCTGGCAGTCGGGTGATTTTGTGTGTGTGTGTGTGTGTGCGTGTCTGTGTGTGTGTGTCTCTGTCTGTGTGTGTGTGTCTGTGTGTGTCTGTGTGTGTGTGTCTGTGTGTGTGTAAGTCTGTGTGTGTGTGTGTGTGTGTCTGTGTGTGTGTCTCTGTCTGTGTGTGTGTCTCTGTCTGTGTGTGTGTGTGTGTGTGTGTTTCTCTGTCTGTGTGTGTGTGTCTGTGTGTGTGTGTCTGTGTGTGTGTCTGTGTGTGTGTCTGTGTGTGTGTGTGTGTGTGTGTGTGTCTGTGTGTGTGTGTGTCTCTGTCTGTGTATGTGTGTGTGTGTGTGTCTGTGTGTGTGTGTGTGTGTGTGTGTGTGTGTGTGTGTGTGTTCTGTCTGTGTGTGTGTGTGTGTCTGTGTGTGTGTGTGTCTCTGTCTGTGTGTGTGTGTGTGTGTTTTGTTTCTTCACTTAACACGCCCTGGTGAAATTGCTCTCTGTAGAAATCCTGTTTGCTCTGGTAAAACTCGGTCCCAAATCATTACAACTGGCATGTTAACAGTGCAGCACCCGCAGACCTGCAAACTACACCTGTTCTACACAAACTACACCTGCTCCACATAAACTACACCTGCTCCACATAAACTACACCTGCTCCAGACAAACTGCACCTGCTCCACATAAACTACACCTGTTCTACACAAACTACACCTGCTCCACATAAACTACACCTGTTCTACACAAAATACACCTGCTCCACATAAACTGCACCTGCTCCACATAAACTACACCTGCTCCAGACAAACTACAATTGCTCCACATAAACTACACCTGCTCCACATAAACTACACCTGTTCTACACAAACTACACCTGCTCCACATAAACCTGTTCCTGTTCTACACAAAATAAAATTCTGCTCCACATAAACTACACCTGTTCCCCACACAAACCACACCTGCTCCACATAAACCACCTCGTCCCACACAAACTACACCTGCTCCCAGACAAACCACACCTGCCCCACATAAACCACACATCTGCTCCCACACAAACTACACCTGTCCTACACAAAACTACACCTGCTCCACATAAACTACACCTGCTCCAGACAAACTACACCTGCTCCACATAAACTACATCTGTTCTACACAAACTACACCTGCTCCACATAAACTACACCTGCTCCACACACAAACTACACCTGCTCCACATAAACTACACCTGCTCCAGACAAACTACACCTGCTCCATATAACCACATCTGTTCTACACAAACTACACCTGCTCCACATAAACTACACTTGCTCCACATCAACTACACCTGTACCTGCTACACCTGTTATCTTATGGGTGTGAATGTGTTGATTTCTGATGAACCCGTCCCTCCGTCAGTCCAACCTCCTCTTTCCGCCAAGCTTGTAGCAGTTCTGAGGTGGAGGGTTTAGATCCGCCTGACAGTGTGCCTTCCGCTTCAGGCGCCGCTATCTCTACACCACGAATTTTCCTGGTTAAAAGTTATTCCAGCGGTAAGGAATGCCACGCCGCCGCCAAGATGAGCCAATTACCGAGTTTCACAGTCTGCCGGCCAAGGTAAAACGCTTCCGTAAACGGCCGTTTTTGTTTCTTACCATAAAACATCACATAGAGCCACAGAAACCGGCTACATGACTCACAAGTCTCTCAACCGTTTCACACACATACACGAGTGCCAGGGACAACTTTACCCGCGCTGCCTCCTGGTGCCCATGGCGACGAGACGGGCATCAAGCCGAATTGGGCGGCGTTCGTAGCTCACGTTATTAAAGCAGAAAACTCAGACCGGGAGCTGTAGAGGAAGCTGCTGAGACAGCGAAGGCCGAAACAGAGTCGCGGCTTTTGAAGCCAGATGTGTAAAGAGGGTTTGGAGCGTTAACGCTGTAGTCGGGGCAATGGCGAGAGGATGAAAGTGACTATGTCCATTATTAAAGTGACCGTAGCGGACGCCAGTTTTGACTCTGCTGCTAACTTTAGGTTAGGGAGCGGCCCATAATCGAAGCTCCAAGTCCCGGCCGCAGAAGTTGCAACACTGAGGTACTCATGAGCAAGGTACCGTTCCCAAGCACTGCTGCTCGAGTGCTGCCAGAAAAGTTGCCAAACTGCTCCTTGATGGACGAGCCATGCTTTGCCAGGAGCACAGCGCTGTGCTGCGTTCACAATGACAAATAATCACTCACTTAAATATGTCACTTTAATCAAATGCTGCAGTTGAAATGAAAGCTGTGTTCAACCAGCAGCTGTTTCTGATTGGTGTTGAATTGGCATAAGTGCTGTCTATCGTGACTCATTGCGTCACAGCACATACGTGGCAGATGTGAGATGGAGTCGGGGGATGGAGTCCTCTTTGGCAAAGACGGACGAAAAACATGTGGCTGTGAAATACTTAATAACTAACTACCTTTTCTACATAACCGTCCCTCTCTAACTTGAGTCTTGCGTTATTCTGTAACTATTTGTCATTAGAACGCACTACACTAAATCAGATGACCCATTCATGAGCAGGTCAAGTTGATTACAGCAGCGCCTGGGGAATAGTGCTTGGGGACGTGCTACCATGAGTACCTCACTGGTAGCCTTACCGGTCTGGGACTTGAACTGGCGACCTTAAGATCACAGGGTCAACTCCCTGATGGTTACGCGTCCACCTGCCCTTTGCCCCCTGCCCCTGTAGTGTAGCTACATACATTACATTAAAACTGGCGCTTGGTTGTAGTTTTAATCCTACTTTTAATCCTAAACAGGTGTAGCGTGAAACGTTACTGTTCAAAAGCAGCTTCACCGGCGCTGGCCGTCACTCGGCTGGGAGAAGTCGTCTCTGGAGTCGTCTGTTAGAGCGAAAATCATTCTCCGTTTTTTGAAGACGTGGGAGTTCAGATCTTGACTCTAATTATATAGAATGAGTCATGCAGGTCTATAGTCTTCACACACACACACGTCTTGCTATCTTTGTCAGCCAGTTGCGTAGACACTCGTCTTTGGATCGTTCACTTTACCAAATAAACAGCAGAACTTTAAAAGCTCAGAACAAAAATGTCTTGACGAGACGATGCACGAGAGTGGGTTTATGAGAATGAGATGAGATCATAGAAGATTGGGTTCATGACAATGGGACGAAACGATACACAAGACTGGGTCAATGAGACGAGAGGAGACAAGGTTTGCGGGGCAGTTGTTGGCATTACGGCGGGGTGTTCGACCCGTGATCAGAAGGTTCGAATCCAGAGCCGGAAGGTACCACTGAGGTACTCATGAGCAAGGTACCGTCCTCAAGCACTGCCCCCGGCGCTGCTCCTTGCAGCTGCCCACTGCTCCTTCACGGATGGGTCAAATGCAGAGATCACATTTGGTTGTGGTCCACTGTGTGCTGTGGTGTGTTCACAATGACAAATAATCACCTACTTTCACAATGAGGTGATAAAATTGGGTTTTACGAGATCTATAAAATGAGGTTGGAGTCACGAAAAAAGACGATACATGAAGTCGGCTTCCCAAGAATATTGACGAGACAATACACCACAAGGATGAGTTGATATGAGGGTGGGTTCACGAGACGTGACAACACGCGAGTTTGGGGTTACGAGAACGAGATGAGATTAGGGTTACGAGAACAGGGCGAGTCATGAAACCAGACAATACGTGAAATTGGCTTCACGAGAATGAGACGAGAAACAAGATGATGTGAGATTGGTTTCATGAGAACGAGACGAGACAATACACCACAAGAACGTACTGTTATAAAAGAGTAATAGCATTGCAATACTGTAATAGGAACGTAACGGTAATATATTAGGTAACGCCGTCACGATACATAAGCTTGGGTTCATGAGAATGAGACGATACATGACAAAGTTTTATTCGTTTCTCACATAAACTTGCAGTATTTCTCATAAAGGACTTTTCCTCATGAGTCCTGACATAAATCACAAAAAAATCGGATAGATTCCATGTTTTGTCTTTTTCGAGGTGATCGTCCTCACCATCTAATCTAGCACACTATCATTGGCCACACTAATGCCAGCTCTGGGCATTTCGGAGCTGAGTCCTGGGCCAGGCGGATTTTTGGCGTGTTTGCAGAGCGGTTTGGGCCGAATGAGCTTAGGAGAGCGGTGCGTGTGTGTTTGATGAGGTTTATTGTTAATAAGCAGAGTAACGTGTTAGGTTTAAAGGCATGAGTTGTGTCCCAGACGCAGGACTTTTAGGGGAACGTGTCCCTTTGTGCCTGGCTCTGTGTAGAGACGCGTTTCTGTTTTTGCCAGCTCTGGCTTTGGGAATTTACTGAATGCTGTCTTTGATAAGGCGTGTGTGTGTGTGTGTGTGTGTGACAGACAGTTGAGCGAGGGAGAGAGAGCAGCTGTATTATGGTGCAGCTGAGCTTTGAAGAGTCGGCAGTCAGGGATCCTTTTAATGTTCCACTTTATCATGGAGCTCCAATCTCTTCACTGCATCTCTCCATTTCTCCCTCTCTCTTTCTTTGCCCTCTATCTCTCTCCAAAACACACACTCGGTGCTGCACACACTCACACACACACACACTTCTCCACCCTCATGTCATGTTCTTTTGCACAAATATCTTCCCAAAAGCAAAGGCCTCAGACCAGCCCCTTCTCCTTCTCTTTCAATAGCTGTGGTTCCATCTGAATCATGTGCTTCTCCTGAATGACCACACACACACAACACACACACTCACTTCCTCCAGCAGTGTCTAAGCCCATTTTCCTCCTCACTCCTCTTCCACTCACGCTTTGCATGGTGTTATTTGTGTCGGGATGTGAGCTGTGAGTGCAGTGTCTGCTGAAGGGAGGGACGGACACACACATCATCATCATCATCATCATCTCTGGCAACAACAACAGAGGTTTACTGGAACGAGTCGAGATGATAAATGACATTGGGTAAACAAGACAAGACGATACACGAGATTGGGCTTATGAGGACATAACGATGCATGAGACTGGGTTCACAAGAACGAGACGAGATGATACTTGAGATTGGGTTCACGAGACGAGACAGTACACGAGACCACGTTCACGAGATAAGATGATGCACAAGACTGGGTTTACAAGAACAAGACGAGACAATGAATAAGACTTGGGTTCACAAGGACGAGACGAGACAGTACACAAGAGAGAGTTGACGAGAACAAGACAATACACGAAATTGGGTTTATGAGAGCGAGACCAGATGATGCACAAGGCTGGGTTCATGAAAATGAGACGAGACCATACCAAGATTGGGTTTACAATAACAAGACGAGACGATAAATGAGATTGAGATCACGAGAACGAGACGAGACAGTATACGAAACCTGGCTTACAAAAACGAGACAAGACGAGACGCGAGATTGTTTTTATGAGAACGAAACGAGACGATATACGTTCATAAGAACGAGATGAGATGATATGCTTTGTAATCGAGTAATCTATCGATATTTTATCGACAATCGAGTAACGGATAAAAAATGTAACAAAATGATAATACATTTGCGGTTAGGACTTATTCTAGTGTACAGAAGGTCATATGCGCTTTATGTTGTGCCCAATTGAAAAATGAAGAAACATGCTCCAAGTTCGTTCATGAAGTTCAATTCTGGCCAATAAAATGTTGCTTTTGGCCTTTTCTGAAGAGAGAACTGCATTTCCACAACCTTCTTACTGGGGTCATACACAATAAAAGCGCTCAGCGCTGTTCCGGAAATGAACTATGAAAAAATCGGCGGGAAAATCTTATTAAATGTATGTATTGTGAGTGGAACGCCACAAGGGTTTCTTATCAGCCAAAGATATGGTCCGTAATAAAGGACGTTGACAAAACGGAGCGCTTTTAGCGGTAACGCGCTTACAAACAGCTGCAGCAAGTGTTTACATCGCAAAAATGTCATTTATGCGCTTATATGCATTATTTCTGCTGCATGAATATCTCACAAATACGCTAGACATACAGAGGATCGGCCTCGCTTTGATCGTTACTTTACCGAAAATATTAGCTATTAATAAGCCGCCTGTGTGAACGAAGAAGCTGTAGCAAGCCTTTACTTAAACAAAGCTTCGATTCTAGAAAATTGCCTCGACCATTTTTTGTAATCGAATTATTCGAGTTATTCGAATAATCGTTTCAACTCTACTGTATATTGAACAGGAGGCTGTTTTTAGTGAAAGAGAAATAGGTAGGTCCTCCTCTCCTGACGCTCCGACACACACACACACACACACACACACACACACACTTGGACTCCTAAGGTGGTGGGAGCGGTGATGAGGTGAGCGCTGTCTCTAGCCAGAACGCCTGGCTGTGTGGATTGCAGGCCCTGCCAGACTCTTGTTGCCTCGAGGGCTCTCGGGCGAGGTCAGAGGAGAGGATTTATCAAGCCGCGTTAGAAGAAACCTTTTTCATCTGCTTGCTTTCTTTCCCCTTTTCTCTCCTCTTCAACTCTCTCTCTCTCTATCCCTCTTTCATCACCATCCGTACGGTTTCTACATCAAACCCGTTCAGCCTGCAGCTCGTTGACCAGTTGACCAGGGGTGTCAACCTCTGCACACGCACTCCAACCAAATCGCGTGTTTGCCTCTACTAGTGAATGTGAGCTCGCACACGGGCTGTGTCCTGAGTCGTGTACTACTGCACTTAATAGTATGGTAGGTAGGGCGCTCTTATCATACTCTTTCTATGTAGTATGCATCTGTAAATAGCCGGAGTTAGAAGCATCTGCTTTTATGCACTAGGTAGTACATGGAGAGTCATAGGCGCTTCTATTTGACCTCGGCCCACTCTTGCTTTCACGCCAGCGACTTGGCGCTGTGTTATAAAAAATGTCAGAACTATGGTGGTACATTCTACAAAAATCCTTTGGACTTTGACGAGCATAATATCGCACTTCCTCATGTATCCATATCGGCAGACGTAAGCATAAACATAAACACATGGGATATCAGCATCGGCTAATAATTCCCATATCGTGCAGCCCTAATTAAAGCCTCTCGACGGACCTAAAGCAGCGTCTCGTTAAATCTTTCAGCAGTAAAAGCTTTTATTAACTGTGTATATAAATAACCATATATATACACTACTTGGGCAGTGTGAGATGATCAGTGATGGCTCAAGACTTCAGTTTTTTGTTTTTTCGGGCCTTTTTTGCCAAAAACGTGCTTCTGTGCATGTTTTTCTCAAGTTCTGCTGAATGACTCTGGCACTGCGAGGAAAATATCTGCTCTGAATAATACGGCAACTGCCTTCCTGGAACACATTCCTACTGCAACTGTCCCTATCCATTAAGAAACACTCTCATACACACTGATCTTACACACACACACACACACACACACACAGAGGCCAGAGCGAGAGGCTTACATCGGAAATCCCGTGAGGAGACCGACGTGATGGAGAGAGAGGGAGCGGGAGAGATGGAGAGCTCTGTTCGGAGAGGCGATAAACAGAATGGGCTGCGTAATAAAGCTGTGAATATTTCCTCTCTCAGCTCTTATCTCCACGGCGACCGCCTAAAGTCGCCACGGGACCGATGGGGTCAGCAGATTTGTTTACTCTGCCAAGACAAAACCAAAAACCAAAAAACAAATGTCTTTTTTTTTTCAGTATTCGTTTCCAAAACCATAATGAATAAAGTGGAAAAGCAGGCGTTTATTCTGTTTTATTCGATCAATAATCTCAGATGAAGAACAAAGAACAAGCAACAAAACAAAGCTACTCAAGCGCTCCACTCTTGGAAACAAGCAAAAAACGTCCTTGTAATCTATTTTGGTTTTTTCTGAACGTAGAACGCTAAGGTTAAAAACAACTTCACGAAGAAGACTAACCCTCTACTGCCAAATCTAACTTAAAACCAAGCTTATGGTTAAGACAGCAAAAGAGTATTTTTTTGGTTGATCACAAAAAACAGACATTTTCTGTTTCTTTCCATTTGTCATTTGAAAGTGAGTGATTATTAGTCATTATGAACACAGCACAGCCCACAGCGCACCACAACCACGCCACCTTCTGCGCTGACTCCGCCCGGTGGAAGGAGCAGTGGCTACCTTTGCAGTGCCTGGGGAGCAGTTCTTGGAGACGGTACCCTTGCCCATGAGTTGCTCATAGCGTAACGTCGGGTGTTCGCCCCGTGGTCAACAGGTTGCCGGTTCGAATCCCAGGACAGGTAAGGGTACCACTGAGGTACTCATGAGCAAAGTACCGTCCCCAACATGCTGCCCATGTTAACTGCCCACACTGCCCTCCTTCACGGATGGGTCAGACGCGGGGTCACATTTGGTTGTGGTGCACTGTGTGTCGTGCTGTGGTTCAAATAATCGCATACCCTAAAAGAATGAACGGATGATGCTCGGGGTCCGTCCTCACGCTCCAACTCGCTCGACACACTCACTCACTCACTCACCGGACTGGATGTGAGTGGAGGATGTGGGAATGGAATGATTGAGAGAGAGAGAGATTTGGGGAGTCTCTGTAGAGAGACGTCAGGCAGAGTGATGGAAACACAGAGTGAAATGGAGTGATTTGAAGGGAGAGAGAGAGAGAGAGAGAGAGAGCCATCTCCCACTCAAGTGAATATGTGAAACTGAATAAAGAAGTGAACCCACAGCAGGTTTATTTTATTGCCGCCGGTAGGGACAGAGCGTTTCCTGGGTGAAGAGAACTCTGAACTCTTTTCTCATGAAGTCTGTTGATTTTCATTAAATACTAAATGCGAAATGGAAATAAGCCGATGATTCTAAAGTCTGAAACCGGAGACGCATTTTAGCTGAATTTTGGGATGAACTGAGAATTTCACATTGAGAGAATAACATGTTCCCTTGTTCCTGAAGTAAAAACTCTTCAAAAACTTTTCTTTTAATCAGGTTTATTAAATTTAGTCTTTGGACGACAAGGTGAGGATCATAAAAGACAAGGCAATCAGACCGTATTCAGGTTGTTGATGTGTTTTTCCTTCTTCCATAAACAATGCAGATAGTTTAAAGAATTAGTCATGTCCCATTCAGAATTTAAAGAATATCATCATTTTTTTGAATACTGTTAATATGTAAATAATTTAAAGGGGAACTCTAGCTTTTTGAAGCCTATATTCTGCTGTATTTATACTGTCAGGTTGTGAAAATATGAAACAACTTCGTGGAAGTATCTCGGGTAGCAGCGGCAGCTAATAAGCAAAGTGATCAGGGCAGATTTCTAATGTTAATGCCATTTTTTATTTTTATTATTATTATTTTATTCTATTGTTATTTTTATCATTGTTGTTTTTATTTATCTGTGTTTTATCTTTATTGCTTGTTTTTACTGTTCTCTTTGGAAAGCACTTTGAGCTGCATTGAGGTATGAAAGGTGCTATATAAATAAAAATATTATTATTATAATTATATAATGTCCAGTGAAATAGTGAAAGTCCAAAAGAGTCGAACTCCTTTACATTTACCGAAGGTGAGTTCGACAGTCAAGTTGTTTCATATTTTGATAACTGACTACCAGTGCCGGAGCTCCCCTTTAATGAGAGCATTTACAGTTGAGAAAAGGACATAATCAAGTTTTAACTGGTAACTAATTAGAAATAACACAGAACTAACGTTGGTGCGTAAACAAACCCAAAATATTATTATGTGTTTAACCGGTCTAGAAATCAAACCGCTGACCTTCTGTTCCCTGGGCGTAACACCAACTGTTACCCCACCAACTGCCCCAGCATAACGGCCAGCGTGGGGCTTAAACCCTGAGATGAAGAGTTACACGCTGTACCCACTGAAGCTATCCAGGCACGTCAATGGGAAAAGAACGTAGGAAGTAGGAAAAAGACGGATGGGAACGGATTGAGGTGTGTGGTCAGTGAGGTGCCATAAGTGGCATAAGAACTGTGTCGACTGCCATGTGAAAACAGGCGGCGAAAGCTTTCCAGTCCCAAATGCCATGTATTCTTAATGAGAGAAAACCAACGGGCTCCTGTGGGAAAAATAAACGACAGAACAAAAAGATGAAAAGACGAAGAGGGTCACATGACGGTTACAGATATGCGAAGAGGCTCAAGGACCCTCCAGTCACGTCGAAGCTTCAGCACTGTGAAGAACGGCGGCTTGCAGTAAAAGCAGCCGTAAATTTGGGTTTCAACTCATTTAACGAGCGCATGATAAAAAAACGGGAGAAATAGCAACACACTACACGCTAGAAGTTTCTAGCACAAAAGCCGTAGGAGGAGCAGCGATCGGAATAAGTGGATGGAGTAAAAATCACTTCTCAATCTTGACAGTTGATCGATGTATCGTTACACCTCTAGTAATTAGGGAATATTTGCTCGTCTATAAAGCAGCATATGGAGAGGGAGAGGGAGTCCCAGAGAGGATCAGCAGGAGTTTTAGGGTTGTTCTCCCATGGGAAGGTGATGAGAGCAACGCTAGGAAGTCATGGCCGCACTTGTGCCCTGCTCCCTGCCTCCTTCGCCACGCCTGGGCTTGCTCAAATTGGAGACGGAGGGGATTAGTGACCTTCCTGACGGGGAACGCCCAAACACACTCCCCAAGCAGCGCTGGGCCCGAGATAAAGAGATGGGGGACGGGAAGACGAGAGCAGGAGGAGCACGAGTGCAGATTTCAACGGCAAGGTTGTTCTGGCTGAAGTTTCCTAGAAGAGCAGATTAGTGCTAGATCGAGATTAAACTCAGTTAAACTGCGTTTAAATCCTACGCGGAACGCTGTACATCGTAGTTCTTTCCAACAATAAATGTCTTACAGATCAATCTGATACTTCCTCAGATCTTATAAATATGTGCATGACAAAGAAGGAGGGAGATGAAGATAGAGAGAGTGAAGAGTATTGCGAAGAGAAAGAGAGAGAAAACAGTCGGCCCTGCCCACGCATATACGTTGTCCTGCATACGGATCAGCTCAGCAACTCACCACTGCCAATCACCCTCCCCTTTAATTAGCTACCATCCCTCCATCCCTCTCTTCACCTCCGTTTGCTCTCTCTTTCTCCGGCGAGGTGGTGTGTGTGTAAGGGAATGGTGGTTGCCTCCTGCATGAAGCACATTCCCAAGCATGTCTTCCTTCATCTTCAACCCCACACTTGGCCTATATTTAGCTGCAAGGGGCTTTAGCAGCACAACGCCGCCCCATAACAAAGGACTTCAGATGGTGTCAGTGTGCAGGTGGGGTGTGTGCAAGGGGTGGGCAAGGGGGTGTGTGCGTGCGGGGGGGTGTGCGCGGGGGGTGTGCGGCGGGGTGTGTGGTGATCGAGCATGGAGACTAGCCTCTGTGTAAAGGCTCCCCAATGCAGTTCGAGATCTCTTCATTTCTATTCCACACGTCTACCCTCCCTCTTCCTCTCTCTCTGTCCCTCTCTTCCTCCCTCTTCCTCTCTCTCTGTCCCTCTCTCTCTTCCTCCTCTCTCTTCTGTCCCCCCTCTTCCTCCCTTTTCCTCTCTCTCTCTCTGTCCCTCTCTCTCTCTTCCCTCCCTCTCTTTCCTTCCCTCCTCTGTCCCTCTCTTCCCCTCCCCCCTCCCTCTGTCCCTCTTCCTCCCTCCCTTCCCTCATTCCCCTCCCCTCTGTCCCTCTTCTCTATCCCCTCTCTTCCCTCTCCCTCTCTTCCTCCCAACCTCTCTATCCCTCTATTCTTCCCTCCCTCTCTCCCTCCCTCCCTCTGTCCCTCTCTATCCCTCTCTTCTTCCCTCCCTCTCTTCCTCCCTCTCCTTTCCCTCTATCCTTCCCTTCCCTCCCTGTCCCCTTCTCTTTCCTCCCTTCCCTCCCTCTGTCCTCTCTTCCTCCTCCTTTCTCCTTCCTCCTTTCTCTTTTCTTCCTTCCCTCCCTCTGTCTCTCTCTTCTGTCCTCTCGCCTTCCTCCCTTCTCTCTCCTTCCCTCCCTCTGTCCCTCTCTGTCCACCTCTCTCTCTCCTCCCTCTTCCTCCTCCTTCCCTCCCTCTCTGTCCCTTCCTCCCCTTCCCCTGCTCTCTGTCCCTCTCTTCCTCCTCCCTCCCTCTCTCTGTCCCTCCTCCTTTCTCCCCCTCCTCTATCCCTCTCCAGCTCTCTCTCTCCCTCCATCTCTCTGTCTCTCCCATCTTTATCTCCTCCCACTCTCTCTCTCTCTCCCTGCATCTTTTTTCTACCTTCCATTCACTTCTATATTCCTCCATCTCTCTCCTCCTCACTTTATCTATCTCTGTTCCTCCATCTCTGTCCCACCCCTCCGTCACTCTCTCCCTCCTCTGTCTTTATTCCTCCTTTTCTCTACGCCATCCCTCCATCTCTTCATCCATTCATTCTCCATGTCTCTCTCTATCCTCCATATCTCGCCATCTCCTTCCATCTCTCTCTGTCCCTTCCTCCATTCTACTCTCCATCCCTCCATTCAGTCCTCCCTACCTCCATCTCGCCTTCCCTTTCTCTCTCTCTCTCTCCCTCTCCCTGTATCTTTCTCTCTAACCCTCCATCTCTCTCTCCCTCCTTCTATCTCCCGCTATCCCACCTTCTTTCTTCATCCTTCCAGCTTTCTCCCTCCCTCCATTCCACTCACTATCCCTCCATCTCTGTCTCCCTCCATCTCTCTCTGTCCCTCCCTCTCACTTCCTCTCACTCTCTCCCGTCAGCTCTTCCACAAACACCCCGGTCGCGGTCCTGTCCTCCTCTGTCAGGAACTCTATTCTTTCCCTGAGTGTTGAAGTGGAGAAATACGGCGGAGAATGATAAAGGCTGGGTAATAAAAGTCATGACGAATGGCAGGAGCACCTTTTTCAGGGGCTTTAACAGGGAGTTTTTGCCTTTTTTGATTTTCTCCTGCTCAGGTTGGAAAATTCCGGCGTATGACGTCTGATTCCTCGGATTCCCATAGTGAGATGGTGGGATTGGACTTTTATTTCTTTGCAGCACATTAAATTGGCATTAATACGAGCTCTAGTGGAAAAAGCTGTCACCCTAATGGAGTCATAGTAGCTCGTTTGGGGCTTTATGATTATTACTTGCTGTCTGATGCTCGTATAAACTTGAGTGTTGATTTTTGCGCTTATTATTTCACGCAACAGCTTTTCACCTCGATGAGAAATATCGTCACGTTTTAATATCACCTGATCTCATCACACCTCTAATTCTCGAGCGTTTCCTCCCTTCCTCCCATGGTTTTAGAAAAATGCTCATCATATCAGATTCGACATGGCAAAAATAGCAACTTTATTCCATAATTCAGAATATCAGTTTAACATTTTTTTAAATTATTCTGAAGAGGAAAAACATGAGGACACTGAAAGACTGGCAGTCCGGTACGTACACATGAACAAGTGACTCCTTTTTAAAGCGCTTGCAGTCACAACGCTGCGTCATGTTCGTTCCACCTTTAATGTTCAACCGAAGCATGACCACCGAAAGAAAAGAAATTATTTATAATCATTCAGCTTTCGTTGCCTTGTTTTAAAAAGTGTGCTTGGACTTCACAGCCGGAATAATGCAGATTAATCCTCACTGATATTTATCTGCCACCTCATTTGTATTGCGTTCAACAGCAGTGTCTGATTTATTCAATAATTTATTAATTGGTTAATTAATCTTGTCGGGGCAGAAGCTACAGGTCGTAATCCCTCCTGTGTGCTTTGGACCTTGGCGGCCAAGCAAACGGCGTCCTCAAATGACGTCTCTCCAAATCCCACGTCCATCCGACCTGCCTCCGCCCCTCGTTTGTCTTCCTATAATTTGATTTCGGCCTTGGAGTTGCGGAGAATAATAGCGGGTCGCCCGAAACAACAACCGGCTCTTTGTGTGGCGCGCACGCCTCCTTATTACATCGTCCTTCTCTGGCAAACGCTCATTCCTTTGTTGTTATTAAGGTCGCTTTTTACGTGTGCATTTGTGTTTATTCCGTCTGCTTTATACGAGCCGTGTTGGCATTTACACCACACTCTCCTCCAGGTCTGCCGGAGTGGCGGCGAGGCTACAGGTGGAGTTGGAGGAGGTGTTGGAGGCGTAGGCCTGCAGGTAGCCTTGCCCCAACGCTTGGCCGTACTGCTCGCTGCCCGCGCTGCTGGATGTACTGGCCATCGAAGCACAGTGGACCAGCATGCCGTGCAGCGACTGACTACGCCTCGTCCAGATCACGCTCAGACGCTTGGCGTAGCCGTAGCATGAGGTGGCAGCGTTGGCAGAGGCGGTGGTTGTGGCGATTTGTCCCACGTCGATGGAGCAGCTTCGCTTGGCACCCAACAACTGTTCGCTTCCTGAAACATCCCCCCAGTCTGAGCTTCCCGTACCTCCACCTCCTCCACCCTCTTCCTCCCCTGCGAGGAAGGTTAAGTCTTGCCTCATTCCCTGCTCCTTTTCTTTGTCCTGCCCACTTTCGGGAGGCTTCCTTAGCTTCAGCTTGCTCCCTCCCTTCCCGGCCTTGTTATGCCCAGGGTGGGGCAGGGTGTGGGCAGTTTTTTGAGTGGTTGAGTAGTAAAGCGTGGCTCGTTCGCTCTCCGGTGTAAACGGAGGCGCTCGTTTCTCCTTGGACGGTGCGTTGTCAGCGTCCGTTCCCTTGGTCGGCGTCCGGCCCTTGTTCTTGGCTTTCGCTGGGGCGGCTCTCGTCGCCCTGCTCGGCAGCGCCACCATCATCATCACGCTGTTGTTTCCGTTGGTCTGAGCGTAAACGTCCACGCCTTTGGGCGGCAGGAACTCGCCAGAGCGGTCGGCTTCGTCCCTGCAATCCCCGCAGACCCTGTGTCGCACCATCATGGCCACAGTGAAGACGAGCAGCGTCACCACCACCACCCCTCCGACCATCACCGTCAGCGTGCCGCCCAGGAAGTGGGCCTGCAGTGAGCGGCATTCTGGGTAATCCTCTTTAGTGCTGAACTGGGTGCAGCCCAGCACTTTTGTGGTGGCCAAAGAGGAAGTGCCATCGTCGAAAATGGCCAAGACGCACAGGCTGTAGTCGGCACCGGAGACCAGATTCTTCAGCAGGAAACTGTTACTGGTGGGAGGCAGGATTCTGCCAGGAAAAGAAAGGGAAAAACAGAGTGAAAACTTGCCAAGAAAACAGATGTCTTATAGGTACCACAGAACGAGTATCTTATCAAGGTAAAAGGCAGGCAAGATGAATTAAATGAAATGCAATATGGAACAACTTGAGTGCGCTAATGATAATTACGGCTGCTGCGCCAGAGATAGGAGCTAGCTGAGCTGCTCTTTTGTAGCGGGAATGGCCTAAATCAATAGGCAACAACAAAGAGAATGTCGAAATGAGAAAATTCTGAGGAAATCGCAGACGCCGGAGAAGAGATGGCCTGCCGAGCGACGATACGTTTCTTTCACGATGAAACTGAATGGGCGTTCTCTTGCCGTTTGCCTCAAAGACTTCCTCCTACACTTGTCTTTACTATCTCGAAATCATCGCAGTGTCCTTCAGCTCCTACTGAAATGAAGTCGATATACAGCTCTTTAATGCATCACCCCAACTGCGACCACTGGACTCTATTGATACACAAGTCCATAATGAAAGCGGCCTGGGCGGCTCTACAATAAATAAATAAATATCAGGCCAGTACTGTTGAGAGGTAATTGCTGGCTAATGCAGAAGGGCCTTGAGCAATTTCTAATCTCCACCATGCTGCTTCCGTCTGCTCGCACACATTGTCGTCCCTCCTGCTTTGCGCAGACCAAAATGCTTTTCTTGGATTTGCATTTGATCTCTCCTCGCCGCACCTTGATGCGCTGCCTCTCCCCTCGTGCCCGGCCCTTAAGTAGGAAGGATTGTCCTGTCGTTGAAAAGATAGAGCGCTGCATTTATCACCCACTTCTTGTCCAAACAGCTCTTTGCTGAGCGTGGCGTATTTGCATAAGCATTTCCACCGTTCTCTGCTATTATTATCGAATGAACAATTGAAAATTTGCAAGCTTTTAAATTTGACTTAATGTTGATGCTTTCAAGAACATTGTTTGTTACAGAATCATTTATTTTCCCGCCGGCAGTGTGTTCACAGAGTTGTTTGAACACTTATGTTTTAGGGATGGTTGTAGATCTGTGCTTGTGTAGACTAGGAACAGTAATGGAATACATGTACCGATTCAGATTACAAATTATGGGTAACTGCATTCCGTTACAGTTTAAATAGATGGTAATGGGAATGCAGTTACGTCGTTAAAAATATTGGATTATATGACTATTTTTCTGTTTCACATGTTAATCCTCTCTCTTATACATTTAGGCAATTCCATTCATTACCGGAAGCCCTTCAGAACACGCAACCAAAGATTCTAATGTAAACGTTGCCGCAGTCACACAATGGAGGAGTCAGAGCTGGAGCCTGCACCACAGAGCCAGCGTAGAAACGCATTTCTCTCTTGGAAATTCACACAACACTTCACATTAAAAGAAGAAAGAGGGCGGAATATGAAGGGTGTGATTGCCACATACAGTTGTGAAAAGCAAGACAATTTGGAAGTCATCCAAAGTATTCAGAATGCGATACTCGCATTGAGTAATCCAACGGAATACGTTACAAATTTTATTTTAGGGCATGTTTTCTGTAATCTGTAGCGGGATACATTTTAAAAGTAACCTTCCCAACACTCTAGAAATGTCATAAAATATCAAGATATTGATTATTGATCAAAATGTTACGTTAAAAATGTTTTTTAGGAACTTTATTAAAATGAGGAAACATAAAATGTAATGTAATGGAATGTTTAATTATTTTTCTGCAAAAATCATGTATAGTTAGTCTAATATACTATAATATATACTACATAGATATATAGATATCAAAAAGCTTTATGGAGATTTGTTTTCTTATAACATTAGCATATTTCAAAAATACAGATAAATGTTATAAATCCAGGCCTGTAGTCTGTACTTATGCCAGCAGCGAGAATATTTGCTCATTGATGAGCTCTGCATTTGTAACAGATCCATTATCTACTATATTCCTGCTTCCCATTCATTCCCCATCTCTACCTTCCGTCGCTAGGTGAAGCAAAAGACAGACAGCCTTGAAGATTTACTTAGCCCTTCTCCTCCTTACCTATCTCCCCTCTTCTCTTTCCTTACTCGCTCTCCCTTTTCTGTATTTATATCTCTGTCACACAAACTCGCTTCCCTTCCGTCTCACTGTGCGTTCCCGATTCCCGTTATAGGCCACCGCCTGCACGATGTTTTGAAGTCTGTGCACTGTGTTCCAGCCATTTATGCCATGGTGCGTTTTAATGGCGACTGCATTAAAAATGCATCAGCTCATTCTAAATCCTCTTTCAGCATTTTAATGTTAGCCCTCCCTCGCTCCTGCGTGGCTACAACAGGTTTTAGGGAACTAAGACGGCATGTGGATTCTCTTTGGGTTTTTGTTGTACCCTAGCGGAGGCATTGACTGTGGCAGACTGGAGATGATGAGTCCCCATGAGGGGGCGGGACTGGTTGAGGGACAAAGAGAGAAAAAAGTGGGTGTAGAAAGTGGAGGCAGGAGCCGGGTTTTGTTTCATCCTCACACTATGATAACAAATGCAGGCTGTCAGGACGACTTGTTTGCAAGACCTTGGAAGTAGCTCACACTCATGGAGGATTACTGAGTCACTCCCTCCACCTTGATGCGAAAGCCCCTAATGTAAGCGGCTACCGCAGCCCTGTTCCTTCATGTAGTGCTCCGTCCAACCGCCCTCCTCTGGCTTCTCTCTCCATTTAGATCTATTTCAGTCAGGGTAATGCGCTGTGACACCGTTCTAGACTCTGTAGTATGTTCACTTATGAAGAGTTCATCCTCCCTTCCTTGGAGTTATCAGGTCCTTTCTCTCACTCCACTCCTGGCTATAAATATCTCCCCAGCATCTCCCGAAGCCTCACCGCTCAATTTGTCTCATGGCTTTGCCCGGTTACGGAGGACGGCGGGCACTCGGAATGTGCCAGTAATTGGTTCCGGCAGCCCTCTGGTCAGAATTTGTGTGAACTCAAAGGGTTTAGGATTAGCATATAACCTATACCTCTTCCTCCACGTGCTTTAAATCATCTTATTCTGAGCGACACTGTCCAGTTACAAGGACAGGTGGCAGTTCTGGTGGGTCGGTGAGAATGCCACCAATACACCACCACCACCTCCTAGGCTATAAACACTGACCAGCCATAACTTTATGACCACCGACAGGTGAAGTGAATGACATTGGTTACCTCATTACAATGTCACCTTTATCACCCGACAGTGAGTGGGATATATGAGGCAGCAAGTGAAAATTTTGTTCTTGAAGTCGATGCGTTTGGACGTGTAAGGATCTAGGGGACTACGATTTAAGGGCCAAATTGCGATGATGACTAGAAAACTGAGTCAGACCATAACTAAAACTGTAGCATTTCTTGTGGGATGGTCCCAGTCTGCAGGGGTCAGAACCCACCAAACGTCGTCCAGGGCTGGAAAACCACAGTTTCGTGGGCGGATGAGTCTCACGTAGGGAACGGACAATGGACATTTCAGGGCAGACTAGGATTAAATAATAGTGCCTGGACTTTCTCCAAAATAGGGCCACCAACTGGACTTAGGAAGTTATCGTATTACCGCCCCTTGCTGTTGTTGGCTGTTTGTCAAAAAGATTTTTCCCCACCCAACCAGTCCAAAAGAGAGGTGAACGTGAAGCATGGACTCTCCCAGTTAGTCATGCCGTACACCTTCAGTACAAAAAGAGATGCAGTGATTGTGACAAGGCAGGGTATGGTGACCCATCAAGTCACTGAAATTCTTATTAGTTTGTGGAATTTTAAAATGTTTATGCTATTTATTATGCTATGCTTTTTCTATACATCCATTTGGCTCCATTTCTGTAAGCACGGTTCACATTTTGTGCTGCCAACATTCCTTGTTTGTTGTGCAGTACTCTTGAGGTTTAATTAGTATGTTTTGTCAATTTTGTTTGTTGTCTTCACATTGTGTTCATACTACTAATTAAGGTTCTTACCTGTACACAAGTGCATCATCAGCAGTGCTGTTGTACTGAATCTGGTACATCCACACCATGTACGGCGTTGAAGTTCTGCCCATTAACCAGCGCACCTGGGCAGAGTTGGAAGTCACTCCTAAAACTCCCACCAGTCTCTCAGCTCCAGCGCTACTACTAGTGCTAGTTCCATCCTCCCCCTCACCCGCTGTCACATTCCTCACAGTTACCACTCCCATCCCGCCAACTGCACCTCCTCTACCACTACTGATATCAGAAGAACCCGGATCCCGGCCATTAATGAGAGGAACTGTCCCATTGCCCCGGTGAGGCAGTGGAATGATCTTAAGGTCCACCTGAGCGGTGGACTCCCCGGCCGCATTGATGGCAATGCAAGTGTACGTTCCGTCATCCCTGGCGCGGGTCACCAGGAAATCCAGGGTTCCGTTGTAATATGAGCGGATCCGGCTAGAGTTGGCCACGATGCGGTCATCCGGAGAAACCCAGTGGATAATGGGCTCAGGGTCACCAATAGCACGGCACTTAAGCGTGGCCCTTTGCCCCTCCAGCACCCACACCTTGTTGGTGTTGCGGGTGATTAAGGGAGGCTCACATGTAAACTCCTCCTCTGGAATAGACCAGAAGTAACGTCCAGCAAGGTGCAGTGGAGTGGCACAGGTCTCCATGTCGTCCTCGCGGGTCAGTCGCCGCAGCCACAGCAGCTCGCAGTTACAATGAAGAGGGTTCCCACCAAAATTCAAGCTAATGAAGGCATTGTAGGGCGTGGGACTGACCACCCCGATCTGCGAGCGGGAAAACAGAGGGTCTGGAGGAAGCGTCTGCAATCGGTTGGAAGTCATATCCAAACGCGACAGCTTGTAGAGCTCACTGAAGGAACCCTCTGCAATCTGGTCGATAAGGTTGTGGTCCAGATTTAGGGTATTGAGACTGGCCATGTTCTGGATGGATTCCCAAGGGACTCTGCGGAGGTTGTTGTAGGACAGGTCCAGGTCCTCCAGCGTTAGCAAGAAATCATCAAAGGCATCAGCCGAGACATCCGTTAGCTGGTTATTGTTGATGAAGAGATGCTGAAGGTTTAGAAGGCCTGTCAGATCCTGAGGCCCCACCACTGTCAGCCGGTTAGTATCCAGGTGGAGGGAGCGCAGGCTCTCTAGGTCGGCAAAGGCCAGTGGACGCAGTGCATGAATAGTGTTCCGGGACAGCGTCAGATCCACCAATCCTGTCATGTTGGCAAAGTCTGTGCCACCCACCTCCAAGATGTAGTTATCAGCGAGGCGCAGCTCCACAGTGCGGCGGTCGATGTTGGGCGGGACGAAGAGCAATCCTTTATTCACGCAGAGTGTGCTGAGAGACTCAGATAAGTTCCGGCATACGCAGTGGAAGGGGCAAATGGACACCATGCCCCACGTTTCCCCTGCTGATGCCCCCGGACAGTAGCCCAGCACTATATATCCCACCAACCCCAGCCAGAGCAGTGCCGCTCTGGATGTGAGAAGGGGATGCAGTCTTTTGGGGCAAACAAGCAGCTGCTCTTCCGTTTGGTTCCTTATCCTGGATGGCCACAGCAGCAGTCCTGGGCTTGACATGGTAAAGATTTGACCACAGACCTGTGCAAGAACACAAACCACAGTGTTAGCTGTTGTGATCTAGAGGGATCATTGACAATGCTGAAATTTTCTCAGACTAGACAGAGAAGGTAGCACAATGGTTAAGAAGTTGGACTGCTGATTCGTTTCACCCTTAACATGAAAGCGAGTGACGTTTGTCAACATGAACATACCACAACACAGCACCACAACAAAATGTGACCTCTGCATGTGACCCATCAGTAATATAGCTGTAGACAGCACCCAGGAGGAAGTACTTGGGGATGGTACATTGCTCAAAGGTGCTCCAGAACAACCTTTACTGGTCTAGGATATAAACCAATGAAGCTCCAGTCACGGTGGCTACTCTCAAACTGTCACACCTCCACTGCCCCATATATGGCTTTTGCATTTAACCCATCAGTGATGGGTCATGTTTGGTGATGGTACCTGTATCGGTGTGGGAGGATCGGTCAGAGGAGTCACTTTTCAACTGTAACACTACCACCTCCCCACCCATGGTTCGAATCCCTAAAGCATCATTTCTTGAGGTTGTGAGTTTAAATCCAACCTCCAGCACCACCTTCATTGGGTCCTTGAGCAAAAAGCCTTAACCCCAAGTTGCTCCAGGTAGACGCCCCTGTCTTTAGGAAATGGAAGTGACTCTGGATAGGGAGCGTCTGCTAAATACCATGAATGTAAATAAATAACTAACTCAGATAATCCAGCGCCTGCTGGGAGTCTGTACTGCCAGGGCTCCAAAATCCTTCTATTGATAATCCTTGGGCCCACTTTTCCATTCATGGATTCTTATCCCACATGCAGTCGTCTGTTAATTACCATCGTGTCTTGGTGCCTTGCCAGTGAGCTCGCTCGCTCATCTGGGGTCTGCTTGATTAATCTACCTATGTGTCAATTCAGAGTGGAGCAACTGGAGAGCTTTAGCTACTGATATCCACCAGCATCGGTGATTAATGGCCCACCTGGAATCTTTGGACAGTCACTGGAATTCTCTAAGCGTTTCTCGCGTACACAGCGAGCGCAGTAAGAACTTAATCTTTCCCTGCGTTTGTTGAGCAAGAGCTGAAAGTTATGCGGTTTGCCGGAGACCGGCGCTGGCGTGATCCGGGCTGGTGATGAATGATCCATCTGGAATTCGGAGGATGTTCACAGACAAAGGCTGTTTACTTTATCTGTGTGTTCTTTTTGTTTGTTCACTACTCTTGCCCCTGCCTGCTGCTTCCCTACGGTGACCTGATCGCTCCATTACCCTGATCCATAACTGGCTGCCTCTGTGGGTGTGTGTGTGAGTGTGTGTGTGAGAGTGTGTGTGAGAGTGTGTGTGAGAGTGTGTGTGAGAGTGTGTGTGTGAGTGTGTGTGTGTGTGTTCTCATCATATTGTGTTACAGCCCGGTCCAAGACAGTGGTGTGTAAATGAAGCTGGGTTGCTTTTTATGGGTGTGACTAAATCCCTTCGGTCCCTAATACAACAATAACTCTTGAGTGTTAACGTCGGACGCTCGGACGAGTTTTATGACGCTTTTGATGATGGCAATTGATGTGATAGTTATGTCGGATCAGTGTGTATCTCTGTGCGTCTTTATACGACGTGCAATGCTCTGCTCGTTTGAGTCTTACATAATGCCGTCACTGTCGTGCTCATCCAGAGCACTGCGAGAGACATTTTTTAGCAAGATAGAGAGAGACAGAGAGGACGTAGGATGCTTCTTCAATGGACTCTTAAATACATTTTCCTTCTCGCTGTAGGATTACGTAAGGTTGGTTTCCTTGACACAGATTATGCCTAGGCTAGGAGTGAAAGCCTGTTTGGTGATAAATCGCTACCGACAACGTGATTTACTGCAGGACTCAGTTTAACGGCCTCCTGCAAGCATGTGCTGAGAGTCGTGGGATTTCACCTGCTAACAGTGTTTATACGTGTGGAAAGGGAGAAAGAGAAATGGAGATGTTACTGCTACCTGATACGTCTGTGCCGAATCAAGAGTTAAAATGGTTCCCCGTCCTGTTCATTTTTCTCCCGTTTTGCGGCTGAAGTCTCCCGCCGGTTCCCTCTGTGTTCAAGAGGAAATTTCGGCCACAGGCGTGCTGGAGAGGAGCGGCACGGGCGGGAGCGCCAGAGCATCGATTTCTCCCCCCTTGCCGATTTTCATTACGTCGGTGCCCCTTGATCCCAGGAGACGAACGATCAAACCAATCAGTGAATGATTGTTACATTATGATCGCCTCGAGTCCCTTTTCCCCCACGGAGTTCTCTGTAATCCCCAGCCATTTGATGTGTGTGTTGTGGGTCAGGTCAGTGCTCATGGTTTCTTGTTTATCAATCCTTCTTTGATGGTTTTCAAAGCTTTTATCCATTCATTTATGCTGTAACGTTCTCCCTTAAAGTCAGAAATCCCCAGCTGCTGTGAGAGGCCGGCCAGAACTGTTGGCTGTGGACTGATTTTTTTTTTTGGTTGCTGTTGTTCAGACGTCTCCCCAGGTTGCTCTCGTGGTCTAGAACATCTGAATGCTGAGTGAAAGCTGGCGAAAAAGGGGAAAACAGGAGCTCATTAGACATTTAATGAGTGATGAGACACTTTCTGCGTTGGCTCTTTAGTGATGATAGCCAAGAATCTCAGTCCAAGCTTTTATAGAATGCACTATTTAGGCCCCATTTTGCCTTTATTCTCCAAGAATAAAAGTGCCATCCTTGGGCGGAGTGCCCCTTTACACACCTGTCCTTTAGCCCTCGTGACATGCCGTATTATTCTTCAGCAACACTTAATGAATTGTAAACCATCAATTTTTACACAGTGACAGTCTCTGCTTGTGTGGTGAGCATCAGAGATCAAAAAATTAATGTGATCTTCCTGAAATCTGATGCATTAAAGCCACTAATCCAATTAGGCAGGTTTTTGAGCAGCCCCTGTGGGCTCTGATCGAGACTGCATGTGTGTGTGTGTGTGTGTTCGTCTGTGTGCTTTCCAAAGTGTCTTGCGATCCCTCGAAATTGGATGAAACTCCAATGCCTCTGCATGAATCCCATTCCCTCTTATTAGCTCTGTGATTATTCCACCCAGTAACGCATCTCTCTGTAGTCTGTTCCCACATCTCTCTCTCTCATTCCGCTCTGCTCTTTTCCCCGCAACCCTTTCCTGATGACAAACAGAAAGAAAGGACAGGCAAACATTTACTAACCTTTTTCATCGCTGCTCACAACCTTCCAGCCATCTCTCGCCAGGCGCTTTGCCCCTCTCAGCCTCTCCTACTTTCCTATACCTCTCGGTCTCTCTCCCTCTCTCTCTTCATCGGAGCCTCTCAGCGTTCCTCCCTTTTGTTTTAATCCACCAAAGTCCCGGACGACCCGGCGCTTCAACTCCAGCAGCGTCGACGAGAGACGCTGGGACGTCGGCGCCCGTATCCCCGGGGCAGTGCTTCACCAACCATTGCCCGCTTTCTGTGCGATTTGCATTTGGGCTTTTTGGTGCAGCAGCGAGCGAGCGAGTCGGCGTCGGCGTCTGCTTTCGCGGGAGGGAAGGTGTGTGTGCGTCTGAGTGTGTGTATGTGTGTGCGACTGCAGCGTGTCTGCTACAGCGAGGGCAGAGTGAGAAGGAGGAGAGAGCGAGAGAGAGAGAGGAAGAGGAAGGGAGGGGAGGGGAAGGGAGGAGAGGGAGAAGGGAGGGTGGGAGAGCCTGAAGCGATTCTGGCTGGCGATATGACGAGAGATGGAAAAGGATGAGCAGAATCGGAGAGAGAACAGAGAGTTGAGGGAGTTGAGGAGGGAAATGGGGATCTGTGGGAGGTGATTATGAGGAGAGGAACTGGCCTGCATCGCCTCTATCGCTATTTCCAGAGTGCTGTGGGGTCGCTGCAGGACGTGTGGAAGCTGACCGACCCTGAACGCACACACCCTTGTATTGTGCACCACAATGCTGACTGGCCCTGAATACATCGAGAACACACACGTCTTGAAATGTTAAACCGAGCGATTGTGTGCAAAATGTGATTTAATGCAACCATGTAGGATGCCGTTTTATCTCCTCTTAGGAGTGTAACGATACATCGATCTGCATCGATTCAATGAATAACGATCCCAAAGCATTGAGCAAAAAGGAATATTGAACAGGAGATTTTCATTTGAACTCAGGAATAGAAATTTCATGTCATATTTGAGTTGCTTTTTTGCGATTTGATATGAATGGAAGTAGGGGTGCACGATAATGGGAATTATTTGCTGATACCGATATCCGGCATGCATTTCATGTATTTATTTTTTATGCTGATAAATGAGGAAGGCAAAATAAAGTTCCACGTACAACAAATGCGTCATAAAATACCAGGCAAATCTAAGCATCAGTTCGATGAGGATGACTTAAAAATAGCAATTATCGTCCGATTCCGATATGATTCTGATATCATTGAGCATCCCTAAAAGGAAGTGATTGTGTTAAATCAGCGTGTGATATTTGTCTTATGTCAGTCACTGACTCTTGAATTTAATCAAAATGAAATCATATTGTAACACCGTGATATCAGCGGACGTTGAGATTGTTGTTTAAACAAATATAATATCGTATCGTGATGAAACTTCCATTCAAATCCCCAATGATTTTATAGGTACCACTGAGCAAGGCTGCATCCATATAGACCTAAAGCTGGAACTCTTCAGCCGTTGAGGAAAACTGGTATTTCCAGCTCCGCCAAAATCCAACAAGGATCTCATGCAGAAGGCCACAAAACGGACAAGTATTAATGCAGTGGGTGAAGCTGCCAAGCAGAGCCAAGAAAGCAGAAGTGTGAAAGCGAGTGTGTGTGTGTGAGTGAGTGAGTGCAGCACTCTCTGTCTCTCTTCACTCTCCCCTCCTCCTCCTCCTCCTCCTCCTTCTCCTCATTTCTCCCGATTCCCAATGCCTCAGTTGTTTTTCTGGGATCTGCGTTTTTAGGCGAGGAGAGTGAGTCAGTCACAGTGCGTCTCTAAGCGGGGGCTATATATAGAGGCCCGGCTTACTCGCGGCGTAGCGGTAATGGCGCGGCACGCTAGCCCGGTGGCCGCCACGTCCTCACCCCCTTCTGAATTCGTAAGGGCCAGTCCGGTCGCGTGCTTGGTCTCCCAGCTCTGACTTATAGCTCATACCGTCTGGAAATGGAAATCCATACCAAAGTAATTGGGAGAACGGGAAAAAAATCCTCACGGGCACAGCACATTTTTCATTTAATATGCATCAGCAAATTAAGTCCAGTTTAAAAACTTGTAGCTCATAAATCATATTGTCACGAAAGGTAGTCCACACACGTGGGGCTGAGGATATTAACGTGGGGGAAGATTTTTTTGCTGGGTCTGCTCACGGTTTAACAGCCACGGCTGCAGTATGTATGTATATATGAAAAGGTTTCATTGTGTCAGATGATCAGAAGCAGATACGAGAGTGAAACGTCATGGATTTGAGGAGGGACGTAGGTGTTAACGCAGACGTGTGAAAATCCGTCTCTTTATCCAGACAGTCTTTTTCATTCTACTTCTTCAGTGAAGCAGCTGAACACATTATTAGCAGTAGCAGTGCCAGTGAATGATTGTCATTGTGAGCACAGCGCAGGGCACCACAGCCGAATGTGACCGCTGCTTTTTGACCCGTCCGTGAAGGAGCTGTGGGCAGCTTTTTTTGGGCAGCGCCCGGTGAGCAGTGCTTGGGGACGGTACCTTGCTGATGAGTACCTGAGTGGTACCTTTACTGGGAAAGGTTAAGAGAAAGAGAATGAGGGGGAAAAGAGAGAGAGAATCAGAGGGAGATGAAGAAAGAATCTCTCTCTCTCTCTCTTCTTCTATTTCTCTTTCTCCCTCTTTCCATTTCTTTTTCCCTCTCTCTCTCTCTCTCTCTCTCTCTCTTTCTCTCCCTCTCTTTTACCCTCTTCCCTTCTTTCTCAGTCTCTGCCTCTTATTCTCCCTCTCTCCCTTTTCTCCATTTCTCTCACTCTTTCACCCTCACCCTCTCCAGCTCTTTCTCTCCCTCCCTCCCTCCCTCCCTTTCTTTATCCCTCTCTCTCTTCCTCTCGCTCTTTTTCTCACTCTCTCACTATTTTTCTTCTGCTCCAACTTTCCCTCTTTCTCTCTCCCACTCCCCCCTCCCTCCCTCTCTTTCTCTCTCTTTCCATTCCCTCACTCTCTCCCTCCCTTACTCTCCCCCTCTCCTCCCCTGACTCTCCCCCTCTCTCTCTCTCCCTCCCTCCCTCCCACGGTGCTGATTAATACGAGAGGTCACGGCCGGAGAGCACTTCAACTTCTAAAGGCCCAGGGTCACACTTTACATGTGCTGCGCTCAGATTTTGGGATGAACATGTAATACTCTTAACATCTGTTGCAAAATTCTATTGAAATTTCAGCTTATCGTCCTCCTCTGTATTTTAGGGAGTGCAGGGTACAAAGCAGGAGAGCTTTAACAGGGACACACACCACAGAACTGAGGTCCACTTGTCCCTGTTCAACATCGGCTCTTGTGGTGTTATGCAACAGAAAACACCCAACACTTGATACACTGGTGACATAAGGCTGGGAAAATGATTTAGCACTTTATTCAAATTATCATTTGTGTGTTATGTGCGTAATACACGTGAATATTAGTGTATGGTGAATATTAATATTTGTCATCCGTTTTTGCATGATGTATGACACGATGTATGTATTTACAGCACGTTTCAAGTTAACACCGTACAATTTTTCTCTCTCTCTCCTTTCCCCCAATTAAGACCATTCCACATGTACAAAAATGTCCTCACAAATCCCCACAAAATCAGACAAATCTGTACTAACTTTTCTTAGAACACAATCAAGGTCCTCACAAACACCAAAAATCCTGTCCAAGCCCCACACACCCACAAACACACACACACACACTTCCTCCAGCTCTGCCCAGGTTAGCGGGTGTTAATCTCCGAGCTGCGTATCTTCCTCTCTATAAATATATGTATCTGTGTAGACGCAGAGAGGTAGAGATTTGTGATGTGTGGGTATAGGTTTAGAGGAAAGGTTCTTGTCAGACAGTACCCAGTTGCTATTGAAAACTCCAAAGACACATCATGGAATACGTGCACATGCCCATTCAATCTAAAGGCACCATCACAATTTCATCAGCATCCCGTGAAACACTATTATCTACCACCACATCTCAAAAAGAACTTTACTGTTCTCAGAGTGATACTTTCAAACCAATAACACAAATAACTTAAAGATGGAGAGATATGAAGGATTGCGCCTGTTTCCCAATGACCTCCAGGGCATAAATTAGAGATTCAAGAATCACCACGTCATTGGTGTTAAAAATTAATGTATTATTGTGTTTTATATAAAGATATTCACTGTAAGATTCAATTGTTTGATGATGATATGTTGATATTCAGTAGTGTTTTATGCTTGTCTTGAAGGAATTTTATGATAGACAACCCAAGGTTATTAAAGATTGTTATTTTACATAGTTTAAAAAAGAAGGCCACAACCATTTAATATCATAATGCTTGAAAGGACATATGACTCCAATAAATGGCATTCATTTGTTTATTTTATTTCAATTGACAGAATTCTTAAGGGCTTTCAAGTTCAGTTTCATTTTCTCTCAATCATATCTCTCCCTCCCCAATTGCTGGTATGCCTTTACCACACAAATGGTATATGTGTAGGAGCCAAAAAGCAGCACAGTGTGTGCACTAGATTGAATGCATATCTCATGGTGCATATTTTCAACAATATCCCATGGCTCCTATACAGACTCACTTATACACATCTCCGCTCTCTCCTTTCCCTTTTCTCCCACTCACTCCCTTCCTTCTTCCCTTCCTTTTTCCTTTCTTCCTTCATTCCTCCCTCTCCCTTTTCTCCCTCCTCCCCATCTCCTCTCTCCCCCTCCCTCCTCAATCTCTCTCCTCCTCTCCATCTTCCTCCTCCTCCTCTCCATCTCCCCCTCCTCTCTTCTCACTCTCCTCCTCCTCCTCTCTCCACCCCTCCTCTCCTCCTCTGCCCTCCTCCCTCTCCTCCTCCATCTCTCCTCCCTTCATCTCTCTCTCTCCCTCCTCTCCATCTCTCCCTCCCTCTCCATCTCCATCCTCCCTTCATCTCTCTCTTCCCTTCCTCCCCTCCCTTCCTATCTCTCCTCCCTTCATCTCTCCTCCCTTCCTCTCCATCTCTCCTCCTCTCCCTCTCTCCTCCCTCCCTCCTTCACCCTCCTCCTCGCCCTCTCCCCCTCTCACCTCTCTCTCTTGTATCTCTCTGGCAAGACAGTTAAAAAGCCCAATCTTTCAGAAAGAGGCCTGTTTAGCCATGTATGTGTACAAAAAAAAGCAGTCTGTCATTCTCTTTACACACACACACATGGCCACAGTCCTCTGTGTGAGAGATGGAATACATGATCGAGAACTGAATTTGCCCATTTGGCTCACTTGACTATTAAAATTCACGCCTGAGAGAGAAAGAGAGAGAGGGCATGCAGGTCTCCAATGCCACTGCGGAGGCCTCTCTTCGCTGTGGACCGCCAAAACTTACTCAGACTTGACGGTTACCGAGCAACCACAGCTTTTCTTGTGGGTTATTTCACAGACCAACATTCCCTTCCTGCAGAACGTGCTGAGTAACGACCAGTTCCTGTACGGCACCGTGGACACGCAGTTCATCGA
Organism: Distichodus sexfasciatus; assembly: GCA_032718565.1. Classification (NCBI taxonomy): domain Eukaryota; kingdom Metazoa; phylum Chordata; class Actinopteri; order Characiformes; family Distichodontidae; genus Distichodus; species Distichodus sexfasciatus. The sequence continues at coordinate 111,476 of JAVGVS010000643.1, read as the reverse complement.
CGAGAACCCGGACCTGTTCAACCTCAAACCCGTCCAGAACCGAGCCCAGAAGCTCCTGCATTACCTGGTAGATATTTATGCAAATTTGAAGACTATAAAATCACCAGCCACGCCACCGCATCAGACAGGGTCATTCAATCAGGTTATTCCATCGCCACTGCACCGTAGTAACGCAAGATGACGCCCCTGCCATTTCTTTGGTGTGATGTAAGAATGATTTTATCATCAACATTGAACTCATGATGAATGAAATCACCACCTCAGCTCACCAGATGCTCACTTGCCAGCATGGTCTCTAGACAGGTGTCCAAACTTTTATTGTTACATGCCCCAGGCGGGGGATCAAATGGCCTGCCAGAAAGAATACCAACTGGAGATAGGATGCACGATATAGTTTAAAAATATCACAATATTATTTTTTTAGGCCATCGTCTAGCTGTAGTGGCCATACTATAGTCTATCACAATTTTGTTGGCCAATTTTAGTCTAAAAGTGTGTGTGTGTTAACTATATACCTGTCAAAGCTAAACCTCGATTGGTTCCAGTCATCAGTAGTGTTTTGTAGTAGAAACACACACAATATACACAGAGGAGCTGAGACTACATAGTCAAATGCAAGTTGTATTTCACTTCTACTGCTGTGGGATTTAGGGTTTCACTGTGAGTGTGTGTGTGTGTGTGTTCGTGTTCTCCACTCTGTTGTAGGAAAGCCATCATGAATCATGAAATATAAGCATACCAGGTGTGTGTGTGCTGTGTTATTAAAAATATATTGGTATATGTAGAGGAATATAAATGTTTTTAAGACTGAATTCAGTCCTTATAGTGGAAGAATCTGCTAAGTCACATGGGCTGTGTGTTTGTGTGTTTGTGTGTGTGTGTGTATTAATGTGTAATTAAAACGAGCATGGTGTGTTGCATGATGATGTCTACAATATTGACATTTTTCACTGCATGTGTGTATGTGTGTGTTCTGCACACTGCTGGTGTTTGTTTTATGAGGGTTCTGCATGTTGATTGTGTGTGTGTGTTTGCATGTATGTGTGTACAGTATGTATTCACGTGTGTGTGTGTTTAATCATCTGTGTACTGCTGTGAATGTGCATGTGTAGCTGTGTGTATGTTTGTGCGCTGTATATCTGTGTGTATATTTATGTTCTGTGTGTGTTTGTAAGAGGGTAGCCTGTGGTTTGTACTCTGTATATGTGTGTGTGTGTTTATGTTTGTATATGTGTGTAATGTTTGATGGACCACCACTACCCACGGGCGCCTGGGGTGTGTGAAATTGGTGTGTGTGCAGTGATCTCCTAATCGGTTTTGAGGGCCGAGGAGTTCACCCACCACGACCTGAAGAAGATCTCCCCAATCCCCTGTTCAGGAGACTGGGGGTTGATCTCACACACACCCCACCACACACCCCACCACACCCCACACCCCACACATCCACACCACCACACACACACCCCACCACACACCCTCACACACACCTCACCACACACCTCCACACCCCACCACACACACACCCCACCACACCCCACACACACCCCACACCACACACACCCCACCACACACCCCACACCTCACACACACCTCACCACACACCTCACCACACACACCTTACCACATACACCCACACACACACCTCACCACACACACCTTACCACATACACCTCACACACACACACTTCACCACACACCTCACCACACACCTCACACACACCTTCACACACACCCTCATCACACACCCCACACACACCTCACACACCACACCTCACCACACACACCCTCACACACACCCCACCACACACCCCACACACACCCCACACACTTAACCACACACACCCACCACACACCCCACCACACCTCACACACACCCTCACACACCCCACACCACACCACACACACCTCACACCACACCCACCACACACCTCACCACACACCTCACCACACACCTCACACACACCTCACCACACACCTCACATCTCACCACACAACACACCTCACACCACACACACACCCCTAAACAGCACCCACACACAACCCTCACCACACCCTCACACATCCCCACAACACACCCCTGCACCACACCCCACACACCACACACCCCAACACACACCCCACATCCCCACACACAACACAACACACCCACACACACCCTCACCCCACATCCACCACACACCCCACCACACACCTCACATCTCACCACACAACACACCTCACCACACAACACACCTCACCACACACCTCACATCTCACCACACAACACAACACACCTCACCACATACCTCACAACATACCTCACACACCTTCTAGAGGAATGGGGGGATGTGGAGCTGTAAATCACAGACTTACCACCGCTACCAATTTATTGATTGAGCTTGACGCCGAGAGCCACAACGCCTGGCATACGACATTTATTTCAGTTCAGGAGCCAGTGGTTCATATGGAGATAATACTGCATGTGCTGATTCAAATCAAACAACTCAACCGACTTTAAAAAACTTGTGACGTTAAGGCACGATGATGTAGATCAGCTTTCTTTGACTCTTTCTTCCGCTACAGTCGTCTCCCCTGCTCTCTCTCCAGGTACACGCTTGACGAAGGAAAGCGTTTCAGGAGTGTCCGTGGAAGAGACCGCAGAGCTGAGATCTCTGATCCCCAACGTGCCCTTCCAGATGCTGCTCCGAGGAGCCACTGCCGTGGGATACACCAACTACCCCGACAACGCTGTCTTCAAGTCAGTCTCACACATCTTCAGCCTGCCAATAACTACAAATTATTATATATATTTATATTAAACATGGCACGATGCCACTTTTTATGTCTGATACCAATATTGTAAATTTGATACACATAAATCTTCATCGGCATCTCTGATTTCCTGGCGAAAATTTCCGTCATATATAATAACGTTTCAAAGGGTTTCACCTTACGCTAAAAAACAAGCCACAAAGAAACCGGAGACAGCCAGCACTCACGCAAATAAATGAGTGTGAGTAAAAAAGCTCATAAGGCTGAGAAATGAAAGACATTAAAGGAAGAGAAGTTTAAACAGTTAAATTGTTAAAAGAAACAACTAAAACCAAAATAGAGGCATCTCTGTACCCACGTCTGTCTCCAGTTTACAAGCAGCAGCAGCAGCAGGAGTTAAGGTGTGCTGAGATTTAGTCAGGGTGAGGGTGTGCACGAGGCTGTTGCACACTTTGCTCCGGCACTAAACTGACACCTAAATCCGCCAGCTGCCTGAAGGCGCTGGGTTTGTGGTGCCATCCGGGTTTGAGGTTCGGCGAGGGAAGGTGAACAAACTAGTGAGGTTGGTGACATTATACACGTGCATTAATTTGACTGAGTCTGGACTTAAGTAAACACACTTGATATGAAGATTTACTATTTAACTTAGGATCACACCAGACAGCAGGTACACGAAGTTGAACAGCTTAGCTGAGTGAACTATTTCAGAGCGCCACGATAGTCTAAATCAGATTTTAGAGCGCACTTCTTTCAGGAGGCGCAGTGTGAAGGGATAAATTGATAAACAAAGTGAGTCTATGTTCTTCTATTCACTAAAAGTAGTGGAATAATAATAGCACCCCCCAGGTTTCGCAAAGATCAACGCTAACTGTGAGCAAACTTCCTTGGTGGGTGGGACGATATGACCTAATAATAATATCATGATATTTTTAGGCTATATCGCGTGATACATGATCTATCTTTCTGGAAATTTCCTCCATATCACTGTATAAATGCCGAACGCATTAGTTGTTATTTAGCAGCTGTCCGTAATAAAGGAAGATTGGAGTGAACTGTTGCCAGAGGATGGTGTTCCACGGAGAGTGCTCACACAAACAGCGGTAATCACCAAAAATGGCTTATGCTGCTTACGTGATTTACTGTAGGCTTTTTGTGCATGAAATATCAGAAGCAGTAATGCTTTTACAGAAGCAGCTCGCCAGCTTCCCAGCTCCAACACGTCTCGGAAATGGCGGATATCTACTTCCTCTGTGACCATTACTTCCCACCGCTCCGCTTATGGGATGGTGGGGTGTTGCTGGTGGTCCAAGAGGTTGTGGGTTCGAGTCCTTCCTCCGGCGCCACCACCACCACTGGGTCCCTGAGCACTTTGAAGCCCAAGATGCTCCAGGGAGCCTGACGCGTTCTACGGAAGAGCATCTGATAAATGTACTGCACCCTCCACAGTTAAAACTAGCTGTCCTGTCTTGAGTTTAAGAAAAACGTCATTATGCTGCGGTAAAATTTCTTGGATTTTTTGTTTAGTGTTTTGAACAGTGAAGGTCTATACTGTACTGTTGTGAATAAATTGGCTGAAAAACTTCTACTCCTTTCCATCCTAAAAAACGTGACTTTCTTTGAGGTATGAATTCAATTCCAGCAGAATGTTAAAAAGTTTGTGTTTTTGACCGCTTACTTCCAGTATTTACGTAAATCAACTGTTGACTAGCGGGAAGATATTCGATCCATCTTCGCCTCCCGAGTTCATAACTGAAGCAGGAGATCTGTGGCTGTGAATGCAGCGAGGCTACCAGAATGCAAACGGTGAGTCAGCGGCCGCACCAAGGCTCAGAGTGCTACAGCGATAGTCAGTCTTTTCTCCGTTTCTCACTTGGCGTGACAGGAGAAACCCGACTCCTTTGAATGTTGATATCTCAGTCATATGTCGTCCCATTCATTCCATATAGGTATCGTTTTGAAGCTTGATTTATGCCCTTTCATGAAAACATAATAACTCAATTTTGAAAATTTGCGACAAGCGACTGGTTTTGCCATGGGGGGGTCACAATTGGTGTTACTCAGGTGCAACGTGGTGGAGGAAGAGCAGGATTTGAACTTCTTGCTCCACATACACTGCAGATCTCATCTGAATGCTTGTGGGCGGAAGGTCACTGGTTCCAATCCCGAACCGGTAAAGGTACCCCTGAGGTACTCGTCAGCAAAGTACCGTCTTCAAACACTAAGCACAGTGCTGCCCACTGCTCCTTCACGGATGGGTCACATTCCGAGCTCACGTTGGTTGTGGTGCACTGTGCTGTGCTGCGTTCACAATGATAAATAATCACTTGCTCGGGGTCAGCTCGGGTTAACAAACTCTAACTCAGTATGTTAATACAACACGAAGTGCGTGGCAGCAGATGAGCTGCAGTGTGTGATTGTACGTGTAAGGGCTTGTGCAAATGCATCACGGCTACCACGCGTTCTCAGCGTTCTTTTTACGCGTCCTCTGAGCACGGCGCCAAAAATGAACCTGAGTTTCAGTTCCGTGGTGGCGGTGTGTTCAAGCTTTGGTACGTGACGTCAGCATCGTTTACCATCAACATGGATGAACGCTTTCGTCGTCTTTCTTGCACCTTCGTAACATCAGAATGCAAAGAATTTTTATCCTCAACGTCTTTCAGAATCAGAAAACTTCATTCATCCCGAAGGAAATTGCTCATTTCACAGCATTTCCCTCATTTCACAGCAAAACCGGCCGATGTTTTCTCGCGCTGCCGCCTTCTACTTCTTCCTCTTCTTCTGTCACTTTATGGCAGACTGGACACTTTTATAGCGTACACTGCCACCTGCTGGAATCCTCCAGATTAACAAAAAGTACGCACACAGGTATAATCAGTACAGTGCTTGAGTAGCAGCAGCGTACGCGCCACGTAGCGTTAAGTATATCTCGACCCTAACTCACAAGTCAAGTTGTTTGAAGAGAATTTTTTTAATGCGTCTGTTCAGGTTTGAGTGACGCCAACGCAAAAAAATCACTTGAATAAAGGTTGTACTCAGGGTTATCTGCTCACAAACCTTGAAACAAGCAGGTGGCCTTCATGCTCTCAAGCAGCAGGTGAGAAATGAGCCGAACATTAAACATCCATCATTGCATTTGCTGTGTTGAGTCCCGTGTTTCAGCTCCACCAGCGGTTGATCAAACGTGAGGTGTGTGAACTTCTGTATATGATAAGTTATTAAAGTCAGTCGTTTCTGTCTGCTGACTAACATACGATGTTGCGAAAAGCATCAAAATGACGATACGCTGTGCCGTATGGGCTGCTGAACATTGCCTTGAACGCTGTATGATTTATTCATCTTCCTGAGATGATGTGGAAGTGGGATTTGTGGAAGTGCAGCAAGGTGGAAACACGCTCTTCTCAGTCCTGGTCCTCATCTCGCCCTGCACGGCACCGAGTCGAGTGTCATTCAACACACCACAAACCTGATCCGAGTCATTAGCTCGTTAGAAATTTGGGAGGTGATGTGATGTGATGGAGCAGGAAAGGCCAGATCCGTGTGGACGGAGGCGAGCCGCTTGCCCCTCGCCTGAACTCTGGTGGCACTGTTGTTCTGGTCACACAGCAAGTACAGAAATAAAGCCGCCTTCAGAATGGACTTTGCTGTTGTGACTTTGTGAGGATGCTTACACTAGACTGGAAAGACTTGTTGAGAAAGCAGTGTCATTTTCAACGTATTTCTTCATTTTCCATTAATCAGAAAACATTTTTACATTCTATAATGTTAGAAAGTAAAAAAAATATATAGAAAAATGCATGATTTGTTATTAAATAATGTTTTTCTATATCCAGATGGATTCCAAATGGATAGAGAAGTGTTTCCACCTGCACTAACCTTATTGTTCTTCATAAACTAAACCATAGAATGTCTCTGCAGAATAACAACTCAATATCAATATCAATGTGTTGATGTTCACAGTCTTGTGCAGACTTCATTTTGGGGAAAAATAAATGGTTGCTTTTGGTGTGGAAGACTGTGTAGAACTACTTTATTCACACTCAGGAATCGATAAGAGAATTGATAAGGAATTGGACCGACAGGCAGAATCCACGATGGCACTGATATTGATCAAATCGTATCAGTTCCCACCACTACACCCGGCTTTAATCGTTGAACAACAAAATAATCCTTCAATAATCATAAAGTAAAATATTCAGTTAATTGTGATGTTGATTTGAGATCGTATGTGACCCTCCACGGCATAACCAGTCGCTTGTCGCTTCCGCTTATGGGATGGTGGGGTGTTGGTGGTGGTCCAAGAGGTTGTGGGTTCGAGTCCTTCCTCCGGCGCCACCACCACCACTGGGTCCCTGAGCAAGACTCTGAAGCCCAAGATGCTCCAGGGAGCCTGACGTTGCTCGGGATGAAGAGCATCTGATAAATGTAAATTGTGACCCTCCACAGCAAAACCAGTCGCTTGTCTCAACGGAGGTTTCCAAGAAAAACGGCCGTTTATGTTGCGTGGGGTAAAATTTTGGATTTTTGGTTTTTAGTGTTATGAAACAGTGGAAGGTCTATACTGTACTGTTGTGAATAAATTTGGCTGAAAAACTTACCCTTTCCATCCTAAAAACGTGACTTTCTTGAGGTGAGGAATTCACCTTGGCGATAGTCAACTTCAAAGGCAGATTTCTCCGTTTCTCACTTGGCGTGACAGGAGAATCCCGACTCCTTCGAATGTTGATATCTCAGTCATATGTCGTCCCATTCATTCAATATAGGTATCGTTTTGAAGCTTGATTTATGCCCTTTCATGAAAACATAATAACTCAATTTTGAAAATTTGCGACAAGCGACTGGTTTTGCCGTGGAGGGTCACATATCGGCCGGCACTACCCTATAGTCCTCAGTCCCGTTGACTCTGCATTCTTTACGCTCCAGGTTCTGCGAGGTGGCCAAAGAGAACGGCATGGACATCTTCCGCGTTTTCGACTCGCTCAACTACCTTCCCAACATGCTTTTGGGCATGGAGGCGGCGGGATCGGCCGGGGCGGTGGTGGAGGCGGCCATCTCCTACACGGGCGACGTCTCTGACCCCATGAGGCAGAAATACTCGCTGGACTACTACCTGCAGCTGGCCGACGAGCTGGTCAAGGCTGGAACACACATACTCTGCATCAAGGTGCGTTACAAACTCCACCCGCACCTCGAACACTCTCACGCCTGGACAACGCTCACTGGTGTCTGTGGGTTTTCTAATTCTCCCTTCTTCTTTCTGCAGGACATGGCCGGTCTGCTGAAGCCGGAGTCCAGCCGACTGCTGGTGGGCGCGCTGAGGGACCGTTTCCCCGACATGCCCATCCACGTCCACACTCACGACACGGCGGGGGCGGGAGTGGCGGCCATGCTGGCGTGCGCCGGGGCGGGGGCCGACGTGGTGGACGTGGCCGTGGACTCGATGGCCGGAATGACCTCACAGCCCAGCATGGGGGCCATCGTGGCCTGCACCAAGGGGACGCAACTCAACACGGGTGAGATCCCCTCGTCGTCCCCACGTCCCTACATATTGTGATATGTGATGAAGTGATATTGCACAAGGCAGTCGGTAGTGTACCGGTCAGGGCGTTGGCTCTGTGGTCAGAGGGTTGTCGGTTCAAGTCTCTGACCGGTAAAGGTACCACTGAGGTACTCATGAGCAAGATACCATCCCCAAGCACTGCTCCCAGGGCACTTGCCAAAATAGCTGCCCACTGCTCCTTCACCGATGGTTGTGGTGCCCTGTGTGCTGTGCTGTGTTCACAATGACAGTTTATAAGGATTGGACTGATGCTTAGATTTACCCGATACTTCCAGCCGATATTTGATGACGCATTTATAGTACGTGTGAAAGGTAGCGCTTGTCCCGGGCCTGTCTGAGGTGGGATTTTAGACGGCCTGCGCCTTCTGTCCTAAAATGTGTGCTGTTATTTTGTGCCAAAATTCTGAGCACGCAGTGGAACGTTCACCAGCAAAATCTCGTCTTTACGTGCTCAACTCTGCCTGCACGCGCAAAATTGTTTTAAATAAATAAATTGTGTGTTTGCCTCACTTTGTGAATGTGAGCTCGCACATGGGCTGTGTCCCGAGCCGTGTGCTACTGCACTTAATAGTATGGTGGGTAAGGTGCTCTTATCATACTTTACTATGTGGTAGTATGCATCTCAGGAAATAGCCGAGGTTGTAGCTTAACGGCTCTCTACACACTAGGTAGTGCACATGGAGAGTCACACGCACCCTATTTGACTTCTTAAAATATTGTGCGGTACGCTGGAAACGCTCCGCCCTCGCTCCACTCTGCTTTCACGCTCGCTTGACTCAGTGCTGTGTTAGAAATGTCAGAGTTGTAGCATTATTTTGTAGCAAAATTCTGAGTGTGCAGTGGCACTTTTGTCTGGAGGCTCTGCTTTCACGCTTGCTCGACCCTGGATGAGAGCATGTGCTAAATGCCGTAAATGTGTGTGTAAACTCCAGACTTAAAACGTCTTTAATTATTATTTATGGATGTGAGGAACTTTTGCCAAAAAAATTTGGCCATTTTCTCCTCCTCAAACAAGAACACTAAAACACAAACGCGCAGGTAGTTAATGTTGATGGAAATGGATGGATCTCATTTACTGCTTAGTGGAAAAGGAAAATAAATATGTATTTGGTATTGATGTCGACAGACAACGCAAGGTTTTAATCTGCGATTTGCTGCTGTAAAATAGCAAAGTACATCTGTAATAACCACGTCCTAACCTGATGAACAACGTTATTTATTGCTCCATTTTTATAACATTGTGGCCACATTTTGTTCTCTTAGTGGATGATTAATAAAGTACACACACACACACACCCCTACACAGTGCAATCACTCACATGCAAGTGTCTCCACGCTCCCTCAGAATGATTTTGATAAAAGGCGAACACGCCCCCTCCTCTTTGATTAATTGTGTGTGTGTGTGTTTGTGTTGGGCTCTCGTGTGGAGGAGAACAGCACATGCTTTTGGAATTAATTTGCTCTCGTGATGTTGAACCGTCGTTAGCGGCTCTCTGCTTTTGTAGAGGAACACTTAGCCCCGCGTTAATGTCACCTGCGTCCAGGAGCAGCATCACGCACAACCACGCGCACAACCCCTGCATCGCTCCTTCAGTCGGGTTTCACATCAAAACCAATAAAACAAAATTCCAAAATGTCTCCTTTTATTCAGGATTAATTTCCAAAACCCAGATGAGAAAACGCATGACGAGCTCTATTCCAATTTCCACTTTTGCGCTCGATTAAAAATGGAAAACACACTCATATTTATAATTATAGCTGCAGTTGGTAGTGGTTGTGGTTAGGGCGTTGACCCCGTAATCGGAAGCTTGTCGGTTCAAATCCCGGACCGGGAAAGGTACCACCGAGGTACTCATGAGCAAGGTACCGTTCCCCAAGCACCACTCGCCCGGTACTGCCCATGTCAGCTGCCCGCTGCTCCTTCACAGATGGGGCAAATGCAAAGCTCACATTTGGTTTTGGTGCAGTGTGTGCTGTGGTGTGTTCACAATGACAAACAATCACTCACTTTATTCCATTTTGGAAAAAGCAACATTAGGGGCAGTTGGTGGCGTAACGGTAGGGCATCCCGTGATCGGAAGGTCGCAGGTTCAAATCCCAGGACCGGTAAAGTTACCACTGAGGTACTCATGAGCAAGGTACCATCCCCAAGCACTGCTCCCCGGGTGCCGCCCTTGTTAGCTGCCCACTGCTCCTTCACGAATGGGTGAAATACAGAGGTTTCGTTGTGGTGCACCGTGTGCTGTGCTGTGCTGTGGTGTGTTCACAATGACAAATGACAAATAATCACTCGCTTTCACTGCGGTTTAACTTTTGTTGTGTAGTTTTGGCTTTTGTTGACATGAACAGTAAATTCCTGCTGATTGTTTAAGAGGCTTCTCTCATTGATTTGCAGTGGGATTCGTCAGGAGGCTCGTATCGGCCGTGCTTCTGAAGACATAATTGCTTACTTCTCTTGGGAAATGTAGCCACACTTTGTCCAGTTTAGAGATGAGCAGAGACCGGACGAGAAGCTGGGGGACGTGAATAACCCCGGGGGTGGCTTGTGACGGAGGTCGACTCGTGGCAGCAATTACAGCGACTCCTCGGTGCTGACCGCGGACAAACAGGAGCTGGAATGAAAAAAAGTGGTTCGAGGGCGAGAAAAGGGCAGCGGGAGGGTCACTACTGACCCACATCATTTTAGAGGGGCAGCACGACCCCCTGACCTATCCTTAATTGTGACATTACAGCAAGCGATGGTGCTTAACCCCGTCTTATGAGCTTGGCGCTGTGCCTCACTGCGGGGTGTGTGTGTGTGTGTGTAAGCAGTATTGTTCGGTATCAGTGAGGACCAGCTTGTCCCTTAACTAAGAAAAATGCTGTGTATTTTTACAGCATGTTAACTGTATATAATATTAATTATTATAATTTCATCATCCAATATACACACTGCAAAAAATGCCTTTTTAAATATAAGAAAAAATTTACTATTTTTGGGAAAAAAATACTTATTTCAAGCAAAATTATCTGCCAGTGCAGCAAGAAAATTGCACTGGCTAAGATTTCTTAAAACAAGCAAAAAAATACTCAAAGACTAAGCGTACACAACTTAAATTAAGCAGAATATACTAGTTTTTTTTCCCCAGTTCTCTTGAAACAAGTAAAAATATACTTACAGTCTACCTGTTAACACAACTCCTTTACCAATGTAGGTTGTTTTAAGAAAAAACTGCTCAAAATTAGTTGTATTACCTAGGTAGCAGCCTGGCTTATATTTACATCATGACTAACGCTTCCTCGATTTTGATTGGCTAGCAAGAGAGAAGTGGTATTGACGAGCAAAGCGCTGTTCTGGAAGTTGAACGGATTTCAACCTGAAGCACTCTGAGCGCTGCGGTAAAAATTTAAAAAACAAAACAAAAAAACAACCTGTCCACCAAACGCTTATTTTGCGCTGAGAGTGGATCAAAACCTCACTTCCAAAGCACTTTCTCGGCGCTTGTTGTTGCTAAGTTACAAAAAGCGTCGGGGACTTCCACGTTCGGTCCTATTTCATATAAACATTGTAGCATCTTCTTTTGACTTCGGAAGTTTACATGCCACTGTTCGGCTTCATCGCAACGCAGTCTTCTTTTACTGTCTATGGATACAGCAGGATTTTTATGTTTATTTATTTATTTATTTTCCCCGCAGGGGACGTAGTCACGACGGCCACCTTTAACTGTAAAGGGTTGCAGGAAACGCTGGGGCTGAGACTATCTGCGCATAATTAAAAGCTGTTTCTTGCTTCTTTAAAAAAAAAAATTCCCTCGGATTGAGAGAGACGGTTGCCATTGGTGACTGGAAAGAACAAACTAGTTGGAAAAAAAATCCAGTCGCACTGGCGAACATTGTAGTGGTCATCTGGAGCCCTGAATTTCACCCAAGCTTGTGGGCAGGACCTCTGAACCCAAGTTTCTGGATTGTTCCCCCGAGACATTGAAGTCAAGTAGGACAACAAATTACATCCGCTGACTATGACCTTGGTTGTAGTGAAATACCACTGAGTGGTATCGGTGCGTGGTATCGGCAATTTATTTACGAGTACGAGTATATTAATGAAGTATCGATAGTGGTATCGGTATCGGTGCAACCCTAAGCACAAATTAGTAGCCCGCTTAAGAGACCTCCTACATCCAAGAAAAGCCCACCGGGTGAACGCTCCCTCCGCTGATGTGCTGTTGCTGTAGAAAGGTGTGTGTGAGAGAGATTTTTGTGGATGTAATGGCAGCCTGCAGAACAAGGACACCACTGGAGAACAGCTTCACAATGTGTAATACAATTTAAAGGCCGGTGTGAAGAGTGTTCGCAGAAAAGCTTGAACAGCGTGATAATAGCTGCAGTTAAGCGAGCTTGTAATGAATGAAGATGGTGAAAAGGTGATTATCTCTGTGTGCTGGTGTGTGTGTGTGTGGCTGCTTTGTTTTGTGTGTGTGTGGCTTTTTCATGGTGTGTAATTCTTCATGGCACAAGCTGTTTTTAAATCTGGTGGCCCCTTTTGGTGCTGTTGTAGCTCTTGTGAGAGCCGGGGGTTTGTAGTCAGAGCTGCTTGAGGGCTTTGGGGCGTGATTGTAACTGGCATGTTTGTTCTGGGTATTGTTCTAATGGTCTCTCATCACATTGCACTTTCACTCCGTTATTTATGGCTCATTCTGTGAAATTGCTGCTGCGTTCTCAGTAGAGCGATCCTCAGATGCTACCTCGCCGTCACGCCTCACCCTAATTAGGGATGCAGGATGATGTTGGAATTGTATCGGAATCTGACATTAATTGCTTTATATTAAGTCGTCAGAATCGGACTGATGCTTAGATTTACCCGATATTTTATAGCACATTTATTGCACGTGGGGAAAGGTAGCGCTTGTGCCAGGCACGTCCAAAGTGGAGGTGGGATGTCTTTCTTAGGGCCCTATGAAATCCGTTTTGTTTTTTTCCTAAATTCCGTTTTATTTTTTCCTGAATTCCGTGAATTCCATTTTTATTCTTCTTAATTCCGTGTTTTACGTTATAATCATATTTATTCACCCAAAAAGTGTCTAATTATGGAGTGGATGGAAAAGAGAACAATGTGATAGAAAACAATTTCACATTAAATGACTGTTATTCAACTTCAACAAAGTGCTGGGGTTCAGCAGAACATTTCCTGCTTTGATAAAACATTTACCTGTAAACAACAAAAAACATTAACTTTTTCCTGCAAAACGAAACATTTCTGATGTGAGTGTTTGGCTGTAAGTGGTCGTCACGTGTTCTTGTGGGTGCAGTCTATCGTGTGCCAGCAAAACGTACAAAAGAGTTGTTCTCCCGATTCATAAAAATCATGTGGGTATTGTTCTGCTCTGAACTTAGCACTGACACTCCAATTCCCTCATTGTTTTGAGGACTTTGGTGTTTCAGCCTCTTCACCATAGCTGACCGTTGACGTTTCCCCCTCTGTGTCTGTGCATTTGTGTGTATGGAAAGCTGAGTCCCGCCTCAACAGGTAACACGTAGAGGAGGCTGCAGCGGCCAAAATTGATTAGAAACCATTGCTTTGCTTTGCCCCCACACCGATATCAGCCAGTTATACGACATTCCGCGTTTTACAATGGATTCCATTTTATTTGTTGAATTTGGCGATTCCGTCTGCGTTTTCCGCATCGCCGTACCTTCTGTCTTTGTGGCAAAATTCTGAGCACGCAGCGGGACGTTCACCGGCAAAATCTCTCGTCTTTACGCGATCAACTCTGTGTGAAAAATGTTGAACTGACTAAACTGCATGCTTGCTTCACTTAGCGAATGTGAGCTCACACATGGGCTGTGTCCCGAGCTGCGTACTCCCGCACTTAATAGTATAGTCGTTAAGGTGCTCTTATCGTACTTTTCTGTGTGGTAGTGTGCATCTCAGGAAATAGCTTAAAGGCTCTCTACGCAGTATTTGACTTGGTGCACTACATAGGGCGGGAAGGGACTTTTTCTTAAATGTTGTGCACTACGTTGGAAATGCTCCGCCCTCGCTCCACTCTGCTTTCACACTCGCTTGACTTGGTGCTGTGTTAGAAATGTTAGAGTTGTGGTGTTATTTTTGTGCCAGAGTTCTGAGCGTGCAGTGGAACTATCTCGTCCTCACGCACCCAGCTCTGCCTTCCTCGTTCATCAGCATCGGCAGGTACATATATAAGCATGAAAATCATCGGATATCGGCGTCGGCCAATAATTCCTGGATCGTGCAGCCCTAGTTGTATTGTAGGATTTTATGTATCTCAGTATTCGTCATTTTCAACTTAATAGTTATTATCATTGTGTGTGTATGTTTTTATTTATTTATTTATTTATTGATTGATTGATTTATTCGTTTATTCGTTTATTTATTTTCAATTAATCATGATAGTGATTTGAGGCCATATTGCCCAGCTCTTGATTATTTGTCATTGTGAACGCACCACAGCACAGCACACAGTGCACCACAACCAAATGTGACCTCTGTATTTGACCCCTCCATGAAGCAGCAGTGTTTGCAGCTGACCAGCAGCGCTTGGGGACAGTAACTTGCTCACCAGCGACCCTCTGATCACAGAGCCAATGGAGAACACGACAAACGCATCAATCTGCCTATACCTCGGACAAATGTTGACCCTGTTTCACTTTAAAAGTCAAACGTGTAGCTACAGTACACTGTGAAATGGCAGTCATCACAAATAATGATGTTTCCATATTAACGCTACATAACCACTTTAATGGTGCACAACAAAATGTCAAACTGTGACCAAATTCAACAACAGTGATTTGTGACTGCAGTTACAAGTTGTGAAGAAAGCGCGGGCACGAAGCCGTCAGCAGCAGCGCTCGATTGGCCCAATGGTGGCACGTCGCTGTAGAGACAGTTTAACCGTTTTTTGGCTCCTGCAGTGGATTTGTAGCTACACGTTTAACTTTAATGTGATAATCAGACATTTTATTGGGACTGCAGGAGTCAGTCAGCGTGTGCCAAATGTTCAACGCAGGTCCCGTTTTTTGAGACGGCGTAGTTATCGTAACACACACACTGTCACTGCAGATCTTCTAATGTGACAGTACACAAGTGTGAGTGCATGAGAGAATAAAGGACCTCAAGCTCAAGTGAATGTCAGAGTGTGACAGTTTTGTAATTGTTTGGGAGAGCTGTGTGTGTGTGTGAGACTCGGTGTGTGTGTGTGTGTGAGACTCGGTGTGTGTGTGTGTGTGTGTGTTGGAGCTGGCTTGTGATCGCAGTGCTGTGTGATTAAGGAGGGTAAGTGGGTTAAACTGTTCCAAGGGAAGTGCATCGTTGATAGATTAATTGAACGAACAAATACATGTCTCATTTATTAATTATTTTTTCACATTAAAATCAAAAACTCAAAAGAACAGAGTTTTTCTGCATTCGTTTCCAAAACTGTAATGAAAAATTACGCCGTTCTTTTCCCATTTCCCGCTCAATGAAAAAAAACAGAATTGAAAATGTGACCCTGCACAGCAAAACCAGTCGCTTGTCGCAAATTTTCAAAATTGAGTTATGTTTTCATGAAAGGGCATAAATCAACCTTCAAAATGATACCTATATGGAATGAATCAGACGACGTATGACTGAGATATCAACATTCAAAGGAGTCGGGTTTCTGCCTTTGCAGAAATCTGTCTTTGAAGTTGACTATCGCCGTAGCACTCACAGACGCTTGGTGCGGTCGCGGCTACGTTTGCATTTACGCTAGCCTACGCTGCATTCACAGCCACACGGATAGCCTACCTGCGTTAGGAAGGTTAACTGAACTCGAGAGCGAAAGGTGGATTCGGGAGAAAAATATCTTCCGCAGCTAGTCAACCAGTGGATTTACCGTAAATATTGAAGTAGAGCGGTCAAAACAGAAACTTTTAACATTCTGCTGGAACTGAATTTCTCACCTCAAGAAAGTCACGTTTTTAGGATGGAAAGAATAAGTTTTTCAGCCAAATTTGATTCACAACAGTACAGTATAGACCTTCCACTGTTTCAAAACACTAAATTTTACCCACATAACATAAGCAGCTTGTTTTTCACCGGAAACCTCGTTTGCAGCTACTGGTTTTTCTACCGTGGGCAGTCATATATTAAGTGATTATTTGTCAGTGTGAACACAGCACAGTGCACTAAAGCCAAATGTGACCTTTCCATGTGACCCGTCCGTGAAGGAGCAGTGGACAGATTTTTTTTACCAGTGCTTGGTGACAGTACCTTGCTCATGAGTACCTCAGTGGTACCTTTATCGGTTTTGGGACTTGAAGCAGCGACCTTCTGATCACAGGGCCAGCTCCCTAACACTTCACTAACAACTGCTCCCTGTTTTTCTGTTTTTTTATTTGAGCACAAAATGGAATTTAGGTTTTGGAAACGGATATTGAAAAAATATTGGGTTTCAGTTTTTGGATTTCATGTGAATAGCTAAAGAGCGAGTGAGGCACAGATTCCGACTTCACCGTGAGAGTCACAAAGTAATTTGCCCTGCTGTCACCACACACACACACCTCCAACCGCACCTCCTCAGCTCCCTACATCTCCTGATTAAACTCTCCAGAAGGTTCCAGCGCGGCACGTTTGATTAGAAGCCGGTTCTCTGATTGTAAATAATTCAATATTAACCTCATGCAGCTGTTTAGGCTTTTTTGTGTTTAAACGCTGACCTCGTTTCTCTCTGCCGTGCGTCTGGCAGGAGTGGAATTCACATAATACAACTACTCACATAGACATGAGATACTCACAGAGAAGTATGTCAGATGACAAAATTAAAACGTCCATTGTTTCATATCATACTCTGCGCTGCCGAAAGAGCTGCCCACTGCTTCTGGTCACATTCAGAGGTCACATTCTGTTGTGGTGAAAGTGAGTGATTATTTATAATTGTGAGCACAGTACAGTGCACCATAACGAAATGTCAGCTCTGCATTTGGCTCCTCTGTGAAGGAGCAGTGCTTGAGGAGAATTACTTCCGGCTCATGAGTACCTCAGTGGTACCTTTACCTGTCAGGACGCTGAACTGGTGACCTGATCACAGGGCCCTAACCGTTAAGGCTGAAATATACGTGCTGTTAACTAGGTGCGTACTGTATGTACGTACGTACAGCCGCGATCCGTATCTTGCGTTCTTTGCGTCAGTTGTTTGTGTGCGTATTCAAAATTAGCAGACGTGTCACGGAGATGCTGGCGCTGCCTACTGGGTCACTGTGGAGTCTGCTGGTGTTCCAATATCAGGGCGAATTGTGAACAATTCATCAAAACACTTTAGGAGACATTAAAGAATGTTCCTGGTGTTTTCTCGTCAGTGTCTCTCATTGGGAATAAACAGAAAAAGAATTCCCCCATTTGCTGACCAGATCTATTAAAAAGCGGTCCGAGCGTGCATCTCTCGCGATTTTCGTTTTTCTTCTCTGGTGCCGCCTCAGTATGGTGAAGATTAATACTTCTTCAGTGGAACATGTTTGTTTGGATAACAGATAGCGATTTTAAGATACAGGTATTCATTGTATTTATTGGGTTTGCGGCCTCGACACTGGCCCACAAAATCAAGGAGTACACACTACAGATTGCGGCGCTGGTACAGGCGCCAAGTATATCGCTGGCGTTAACAAGCGCAACTGGCGCGGATGCGCATGTAGATCTGGCGAGTACGTTTCGGCCTTTAGTGCGCCAATATATGCGCTTCGTGATACCAAACACTTGCAGACGCTGCTGCTACGCAAGCACTGTACTGATTCCAGCAGGTGGTAGTGTACGCTATAAAAGCATTCAGTCCACCGTAAAGTGACAGAAGAAGAGGAAGAAGTAGAAGGTGGCAGCGCGAGAAAACATCGGCCCATTTTGCTGTGAAACGAGGAAGGAAAGATGTTGAAGACGTTACGAAGGTGCTAAAAAGACGGCGAAACCGGTCAGCTGACGTTATGTATCTAAGCCAGGCGATTTCTGACAACATGCTCAAAGGACGCGTCAAAAGAACGCTGAGAACGCGTGGCAGCCATGACGCGTGCCCGTAAGCGTTCAGAGCGTTGGCCCTTACACTACCAGCTGCCCCACGGTGCACTGTGTGCTGTGTTCATAATGACAAATAAAGTGTTTTCTACCACAGTAGGTGCAGGTGTTGAGTGCTGTGTGTGTGTGTGTCTCCTCCACGGGCTCTCCCTGGAGAAGGTGTTTGACTACAGCGAGTACTGGGAGGTGGCGCGAGGCCTGTACGCCCCGTTCGACTGCACGGCCACGCTCACATCGGGCAACTCGGACGTGTACGAGAACGAGATCCCGGGCGGTCAGTACACAAACCTGCACTTCCAGGCCCACAGCATGGGGCTGGGCAACAAGTTCAAAGAGGTGAAGAAGGCGTACGTGGAGGCCAACAAGCTTCTTGGAGACCTCATCAAAGTGAGTCTGTTTTTAGATCCTCCTGCTGCTCGCTGCGTTCGGCTTCCGCCCGGGACACTGCTGCGCTAACGAGTCGGAGGCTTTTACTGTGTGTCCTCCTGCGATAGTGCTGCTGCAGCCGGATGATTACTGCGTCGTGGCTTTTTGTCCTCTTCCTCCTCCTCACCCTCATCCCCCTTTTACTCTCCCTCCTCCTCCTTCTCAGCCCCACTTTCCCCCCTCTTCCTCCCTTGTCCTCCTCTTTATCCTCCTCCCTCTTTGTCCTCTTCCTCCCTTCCTCCTCCTCCTCTTCCTCCTCCTCCTCTTCCTTCCTCTTCCCTCACTTTCCTGCTCCTCCTCCTCCTCTTCCTCCTCCTCCTGCTTCCTTCCCTCTTCTCCCCACTTCCTCTCTTTCTCCTCCTCCTCCTCCCTCTTTATCCTCTTCCTCCCCTTCCTCCTCCTCCTCCTCTTTATCCTCTTTCTCCCCTTCCTCCTTGTCCTCCTCTTTATCCTCATCCGCCTTTCCCACTCCTCCTCCTCACTCTCATCCCCCATTTACTCTGCCTCCTCCTCGTTCTCAGCCCCACTTTCCGCCCTCTTCCTCCCTTGTCCTCCTTTTTATCCTCATCCTCTTTATCCTCTTTATCCTCTTCCTCCCCTTCCTCCTCCTCCTTCTCTTTATCCTCTTCCTCCCCTTCCTCCTCCTTCTCCTCTTTATCCTCTTCCCTCCTTCCTCCTCCTTCTCCTCCTCCTTCTCCTCTTCTATCCTCTTCCTCCTCCTTCTCCTCTTTATCCTCTTCCTCCCCTTCCTCCTCCTTCTCCTCTTTATCCTCATCCTCCTTTCCCACTCCTCCTCCTCACCCTCATTCCCCTTTTACTCTGCCTCCTCCTCCTTCTCGGCCCCACTTTCCCCCCTTTTCCTCTCCCTCCTCTTTATCTGTCATCCCCTTCCTCCCCTCTTCCTTCTCAACCCCCATATTCCCCCTCTTCCTTCTTGTCCTCCTCTTTGTCCTCCTTCTCTTATCACCCATCCTCCTCCTCTCCCCCTTTTCTCCCAGCTCCTCCTCCTCCTTCCTCAATCCCCTTCTCCTCCTCTTCCTCCTTGTCCTCCTCTTTATCCTCATCCTCCTTTCCCACTCCTCCTCCTCATTCTCCTCTCCTCCTCCTCTGCCGCCTCCTCTTCATTCTACTTCATTGTTCTCTTCCTCCTTGTCCTCCTCATGCTTTCCTTCTTCTTTATCCGCCTCCTCCTATTTATCCTCTCCCTCTTCTTCACTCACCTCGCGTGTGGAAACTGGCCGGCGGATACTATTACTCAAATGATGAATGTACTGTAACTTTGTGTTAGCGCCAGAATATTAGGTAATATTTTTTAGCAAATATTAAGTGAGTGACTTGCAGATGTTCAGAGTGTAGACATCAGACATCAGGACACCTGGATTTGGATCATTACAGCCGTGTGGAACACAAGGAGTCTTTATACATTACATTTTAAATGAGGATATGAAGAGATCGAATTGAGAGACGAAACCTCACTATATGGATGAAAGCGAGCTGTAACCCAGGCGACTACTGGGGGACATAGGATTCCTATCCTTTTATATACACACACTTCCATTCAGTTTCTCACACACTGTAGAACCAAATCACGTTAAAACCCTTTATCCAACTGATCCTTTTTGGCTCTGTATTGAAGTCTAACTCAAAGTCCATATGAATAGTCCGTCGCTGTGTTCTTTGTCATCATCACATCACATCACACCGTATTGTGGGAATATGCAGTAGTCTCAGCTCAGCAAGTGCAAAGTCCTGTTAGACAAATTAAATCAGGCTGCATTTTCTTTGCTTCATGTTACAATAGGGAAACTCATTTTCCATGACTAATCGACAAGAGAAGTCTGATAAAACATTATTTACTCCACTTTGAGGAGTCTTGGAAGCTTCTAAAGAATAAAAAGCTGTTGTTCAGCGTTATTTTCGCTTTTTAAGCAGATGCACTTGGAAAAGACACACTGATTGTTCTTGAATGATTGTGCCTTTAATTAATTTCTCAAGCCAAAGTACCGTGAAAAAAATACAGCAATTAATGTGCATCGCGTCCAAATCAGTGAAAATTTGTCATCGTGAACACAGCACAGAACACAGCACACTACAACCAAAGCGTCACCTCTGCATTTGACCCATCCGTGAAGAAGCAGTGGACAGCTTTTTGGCAGCACCAGGGGAGCAGTGCTTGGTGACAGTACCTTGCTCATGAAATTACCTTTGTGGTACGTTATCAGTCAGGACCTGAACAGCGACCATCCACCTTACACTACCAACTGCTAAGGGGTGCAGAAAAATCAGAAAAATCTCCCGCGATTTCGATTCAATTCGATTCACCCGGGCTCACGCGATTCATTGACTCAAAAGCGATTCACGATTCATAAAGATTCACGATTCAATATATAGATGAATTTGTTCCCAGAGTGCTGTTTTGAAGGTTACTCAACAAAGAACATCACGCAGTCAAATGTGCTTTACTAAATGTAACGCGTATGTACGCATACTGACTGCACTTCCTTCGTGCTCGTGTGATGGAGGTCTATCTGGCAGATCTCAACATAGCGCCATCTATAGGACTGGCGAGCTGAACTTCGTGTCGGGGAAAAGTGAACTAGTGCCTTAGATTAGCTGAAAAATATGAATGGTTTTTTGGGATGCGCCAGATCGATTTTGAATCGACAAGTGCGATTCAATATGTGATTGGAATTCTGTTTTTGCACACCCAAATAACTTTGCCCTACATGATCCGCGTTCCTGAATCCTGATTTATACTGCACACACACAGTATGTTCTGTAGTTGGCCTGGATCTGATCTGGCTGTGATTTTAAGCTGGTCCACCCAGGGGTTGGTTCACCGTTGCTCCAAAGATCTGCTGGGTCTCAGCTCCACGCTCGAGTGAGATTGTTGTGTTCACAGTCAGTCTAACTAAACTTTAAATGCGCTAAATAAAGCGCGCCTAACAGACACGGTGTGAACACACCCTCATTCTTCTGAGAGTTTAGTGTAAGCAGGAATTCTGGGTAGAATTTGTGGTACAAAGAAACAGAGGAAGCTGTTAAACATAATCAAATGTAGTGAAATGAGATGCAAATGTTTGACTGAAGCGGCAACACAACAACATGACTTTCACTGAATGTCTAATCACAAAATAGACAAAAATAGTCTTGACTGCGTTGCGCTCCACATGTTCAATAAAGGGGGCGTTTTATTTTCATGCGGTGGCATTGAAATTGGCGTATGGGTAAGTAGTGGCAGGCATCGACTGAATCTTGTGGCGTATAGAGAGTTTAGTGCAAATTCTGTTTCCTAAGAATGTGGCTACGATTCCTCGCGGTATGCATGCGGTGGTGCAAAACCTTGAAGCGTGCTTTATAAAAGTCTTCATCGTCCTTCACCGCATGGGATGAAATAGTTATCACACGGCACATTTATTCCAGACCAAAACAGTTAAAGCAAGAATTTAATTCTGCCACATTTTTCCGAGCACATATTTGCATTTCCTAATTACAGGGACATTCTTCCTGGAGCAGCTCACAGTTCGGGCTCTTGCTCAGGGGCCCGACGCTGCCAGCGCTCTCAGCCTCCAACTTTTTTATTCTGTCAGGATTTAAACTCCTACTTGTCTGGTCATCAACACATAGAGATTAGTCACGAGGCCACTGCTGAAGTGTGTCCCCAAATTTTCTTTTAAATTTGCCTTTTAAGCAAAACTTAGAGATTTGGACCTGAGCTTCACTGACAGTGACTTACTGCTTGAGATAAACCTGAGCAAGAGTGTCTTGATTACATTTACAGCATTTAATAGACACTCTTATCCAGAGCGACTCACATTTCCTAATTACGGGTACCGTCTCCCTGGAGCAGCTCGGGGTTAAGGATTTTAGTCAGGGACCCAATAATGCACCACCACCCCATCATCAGTGAGCCCATAGCATCGATCCAATGTTAAAACCTCGATCAGACATCATACATATTGTAACCTCACTTTATATTGAACAGGAGGTCTGTGAGACACTGGACAGTGATTTATGTGCAAACATGCCTGTGATTACTATTTGTCATGACGGCATTAAAAACACATTCAACTTTGGATTTTTGGAAGTAAAATATGAAGACTTGAGGGGCAGCTCAAGGCACAGGAATGTAAAAGTAAAAGTATGGACCAAACTGAAACGCACACTATCCTCTACGGAATTTGCTCGTCTTTGAAGCGACACTTTTGGAAGAACACAGGAGCTGTAATTAGGTGATATGACTTTGTGTGTGATCTATTCATGTATGTGGCACAGTGTAGTGCAACTTAATTATCACCTCCCACTCTTGACAGACAACCCGCACCGCCCGCGTCAATTCACGCGTCGCCAGAGCTGCCGACCCGAGAGCTCCACTCTGACTTCAAAATTTAATTGCCCTCTGACTCTCTCTCCCCCTCCCACTTTCTCTCTTTCACTCACTCTCTCCTCCCCCTCTCCGCCTCTCTGATATCACTCTCTCGTTGCACCGGTCAGCACCACACCACTGTGGACGGAGTGTAAGCCAGCCGCTGCCTTGCCGGGGCCCAGAGTCGGATCAACTGCTCTTCCATCTCCCCCAACCCATCCCCCAATCACCATAATCTACCCCCAAACCTGCCCAACTGAATTCTCTAAACACACCCCCAGTCCACCTCCAGCCCAGTCTTCCCAAAACCTGCCCCAAACTTCCCCAACCTGCCTGCAAATCTCTCCGTCACAGTTTTCCCCAAAACCACCACAGTCTCCACAAACCTACTCCCCAATCCCCCCAAAACCACGCCAATCTCCCAAAACTTGTCCACAGTCTCCCCAAAACCCACTCCCCAATCTCCCCAAAACCGCCCCAATCTCCCAAAACCGCCCCAGTCTCCCCAAACTTGCCCACAGTCTCCCCAAAACCCACTCCCCAATCTCCCAAAACCGCGCCAGTCTCCACAAAACTTGTCCACAGTCTCCCCAAAACCTACTCCCCAATCTCCCCAAAACCGCCACAATCTCCCAAACCCGTCCAGTCCCCCAAAACCACGCCAGTCTCCCCAAAACGCCCCCAGTCTCCCCAAAACCGCCCCCAATCTTCCCAAACACATTTTCCCTTAAATCCGCCCCTCAGTCTCCCCATAACCCGCTCCCAGTCTCCCTCACCCAGCACTTCCCACCAAAACCGCCCCCATTCTCCCAGCACCTTCAATCTGCCCTCCGATCTCCCCGACCTACTCGCCAGTCTCTCACCCTTGAATCTCCCCCAAACCAATCTGCCCCACCCCAATCTCCCGTGCTGCTTCTCCCAGATCGATGCATCTGTGGGTGTTTGGTCTGAAATGCTGCTTTTCATTTCCCAGAGCTTAATTAAGCTGAGTGGGAGATAGTTGCTGCTCTGTTCTGCCCACTCCTCCTCTCTTCCCTGACCCCCCCACCCCCCTCGTTTCCTCCCTCCCGGTTAAGCCAGCGTGTGTGTGTCAGAGGGCAGGCGGTGGGGGTTGTGAGGCCGCCGACGCAGATTTTCATTATCGCCTTGCCCTTTTTTCTTTTTCTCTCGCTCGCCTTCTCTCCTGTTTTTAAATTGCACTGCAGCTGCACGCTGGTGACGGATGTGATCTACTCATGGTCACGTCTCCGCGTTCCCACACGCTCTGGTCTGGCCTAGTTCCCGTTGTTCAGGCAGACTGAAGGAGGAGGAGTGTGAAGGAGCGATTGCAGTGTGTGTGTGTGAGAGAGAGGGAGAAGAGTTGCTTTCTGGTGTTCACGGTATATAGCGGGTAGAAAAGGGCACACTTTCAAAATCACTAAAATTTGTCAAAAGTACCAGAGGAGCTGCTTTCTGCACCAATCTACGTGTATACAGTAAGTCGTGGAATTATTAATGTCTACGATGTCTGATATTTTTCATGCCTATATGTGACCCTCCACGGCAAAACCAATCGCTTGTCGCAAATTTACAAAATTGAGTCATGCCAAGTGAAAGCAAATCTCTTATTTTGAGAGTTGACTATCGTACTCACAGGCAACAGTACGGTCATGACTCGTTGCATTCACCGGTAGCCTCGCTGCATTCACAACCACGGATAGCCTACCTCGTTGGGTTAACTGAACTTTCGGGAGGCGAAGATGATTCGGAAAGTATATCTTCACGCTAGTCAACCAGTGGATTTACCGTAAATATTGAAGTAGAGTCAAAACAGAAACTTTTAACATTCTGCTGGAACTGAATTCCTCACCTCTCAAAAGCAAGTCCGCGTTTTTAGGATGGAAGGGGTAGTTTTTCAGCCAAGTTATTCACAACAGTATAAGTATAGACCTTCCACTGTTTCAAAAACACTAAAAACAAAAAATCCAAAATTTGACCCCACGCAACATAAACGCTAATTTTTCTCGGAAACCTCCGTTGCGACAAGCGACTGGTTTTGCCGTGGAGGGTCACATATCTGATGATAAATGAGGAAGGTGTAAAGACAAGATGTTTTGCTCGCTAAAGTTCCACTGCGTGGTCAAAGTTTTAGTACAAAAACAACTCATTTGAGGCAGCTGGTGGCATAACGGTGGGGTGTTCACCCCGTGATCGAAGGTTGCAGGTTCGAATCCAGGGCCGGTAAAGTTACCACTGAGGTACTCATGAGCAAGGTACCGTCCCCAAGCACTGCTCCCCGGGCGCTTGTTAGCTGCCCACTGCTCCTTCACGGATGGGTCAAATGCGGAGGTCACATTTTAGTGTGGTGCACCGTGTGCTGTGCTGTGGTGTGTTCACAATGACAAATAATCACTCACTTTCACACAGTGCCAGGACAAGCGAGTGTGAAAGCAGGGTGGAGCGAGGGCGGAGCGTTTCCAGCGTAGTGCACAACGTTTTAAGAAAATGAAGTTATTCATTTGTTTTGCAGGTGACCCCCTCGTCTAAGATCGTGGGTGACCTGGCGCAGTTCATGGTGCAGAACTCGTTGACCCGTGCGGAGGTGGAGGAGCGGGCAGACGAGCTCTCCTTCCCCCTGTCGGTGGTGGAGTTCCTGCAGGGCCACGTAGGAATCCCACACGGAGGCTTCCCCGAACCCTTCAGGTCAAAGGTGAGATTCCGGACACGTTCCTTCAGTCGTTTGAGTGCAGCAGGAACCCTCCATCTCTCTCTCTCTCCTTCCACCACTCTCTCTCTCTCTCTCCCTCTGCCCCACTCCCTCCATCTCTCTCTCTCTCCCTCCACCAATCTCTCTCTCTCTCTCTCTCCCTCCGCCCCAATCTCTCCATCTGTCTCTCTCTCTCTCTCTCCACCACACTCCCTCCATCTCTCTCTCTCTCTTTCCCTCCACCCCACTACCTCCATCTCTCTCTCTCTCTCTTCCTCCGTCACTCTCTCTCTCTCTCTCTCTCTCTCTCTCTCTCTCCCTCTCCCTCAACCCCACTACCTCCATATCTCTCTCTCTCTCTCTCTTCCTCCGTCTCTCTCTCTCTCTCTCTCTCTCTCTCTCTTCCTCAGTGAAACTGTTTGGTGTAGCCTTCTCTCATCCCTCTCTCTCTGGAGTGCAGGGAGAAGCGTTGAACTGGCGTGTCCTCCTCTGCCTCGTCAGTTACCCAGCATCCTCTCCTGCGAGCTGTTATTGTTTCTTGCGTTTATTGTGTGTTTTGCATCAGCGCAGAACAGTGTGAACAGTTACGCTTTTTGTGGCGATGTAATGAGAGTTTCTTGTTGGTGTAAGTTGATCTCTCCGCGGTGCACACGGGCTTCCGTATGGGATGTTTAAGTGTCATCTCAAGGTTTAATCTCCACCGTTGGCACGGCGCTGCATCCTCCACACCGGCTCTCAGTCTGATTTGTCAGCATCAGGTGAAGTGGGCAGAGGAGAGATTAATTGAGCTGCTGCTAACGACCCGATAGATGTATTTGCAGGTTTGCTGGAGCGGCTCGGGGGTGCTCCGTAAGCTCTCAACTCCAAACACTCGTGCGTCGGGGGCTTAGAGCCGCATTAAACAAAGATTAACGCAGTGGCTCCACCCGCCGACACCCGCTCCACGAGAACTCCCCAGACGAGAACACGCAGGGCTGGACGATATGACCTCAGATCAATATCACGTTCAATTAAACGTTTTTACCTCAATTACCGTAAGTCAGTAAAATAGTTATCAAGTGACGTCCCAAAGCGCTACATGACTATCGCATAGAGATGTCACCAAAGTAGAGCACAACAAGGACAGTGAGAGGAATAGGAAAGGAGTCTAAGCAAGGACTACTCAGCGCTGTTCAAAAGCCTGATTAAAGACATCACAGGGCGAGGGGTGGATCAGTCTGAAGCTGCGCTGCAACTCACTGACACATCAGGACACGTTAATGAGCTAGTGTTTTTGTGTGGTTTTGTCCTCATAGTTGTTCTGGACGAAAGACAAACTCACCTGGACTCGTCCTCATGAGAGCTTTACTCAGACATAGTCTGACAGATGGGAAAGTTTTTTCATTTTGGTTTTGGAACAAGTATTAAATTTTAGTTTTACTCTGAAAAACAAATGAACGAACATCAAACGGATTATTCAGTGTTCTGTGATGATTCTTTGAATCGATGTATTGATGTGTCGTTACGCCCCTACCACGTTATTTGTTTTTTGAGAGTTTTATATTCTGATTTTGGAATGGATATTGAATTTTTGAGGGGGGTTTTGGTTATAATTTGAAAACCCCTTCCTCATTCCGTGTCCTGTCTTAACTCTTTGGATCGACGTGTCTTTACTATGGAAGCCAGTTTCCACCGCCTGGATGAGAAAAAAATACACGTTTATCTCAGAGTTCTGACTTTTTATTTGGAGTTAATAAGTCGTAATTCTGAGTCTGAACTTTTTATCTCTGACTCCGACTGACCCGTGAACGTGAAAGTGAGTGATTATTTGTCATTGTGAACACACAAAATTGGTTTTGGTTTCTGCTTTTAATTTAAAAAAGAATATAGTAAAGATGTCCGTGTTTTCTTTTTCCGCCTGCAGGTTTTGAAGAACCTGCCCCGCATTGAGGGTCGTCCTGGAGCCTCGCTGCCTCCCATGGACTTCAAGGCGTTGGAGAAGCAGCTGCGCGAGACCCACGGAGACGACATCACCCCCGAGGAAGTGATGTCGGCCGCCATGTACCCCAAAGTCTTCCAGGAGTTTAAGGAGTTCACCACCACCTTCGGCCCCGTCGACTGCCTCAACACTCGCCTCTTCCTGGACGGCCCCAAAATCGCCGAGGAGTTCGAGGTGGATACCATCGCTCAGACCGAGCAAATCAAACAAACCACAAACCAGTTTCATTATTTATATCTTTATATCTTCAGAAATCTGAGATCTGAGGTCTCTTGATGTACAGTTTCTTGTAAAACTACAATCTTAAACTCCAGATGAACCTCTTTTAAATCCCAGTTTAAGATTTGAATGTCATTTTTAAGGAAGGGAAGTGGGTTACTCACTTCAGTTTGTATGAGTGTACAAATCAAACTAGAGCTGCATTTTCACACGAAAAACACCAATGCCATTTGCTCAATTTTTGTAGCTGTGACGTGAAAACTGACAGAGTAGAAAGACTAAACTGCACTGAAGTGAATGGGGAAAGAAGGAGGGATGATAAAAGTGTGAAAAAGAGGAGTGCGGGTGGAAACAGATTGAGGTGTGTGTTCAGTGAGGTGCTCATGAGCTGGCATAAGAACCCTGTTGACTGCCGTGTGAAAACAGGAAAAAAATAAAATAAACGAAGGATTAAAAAAAGTCGAGTGCGGATTATAGATACGCGAACACTCGAATCAGATTGAATTTGCTGGCTTCGTGAAGAGCGGCGGCCGCGTAGTAAAGCGTGAGAATTTGAGCTCTGTGTTGGTCTATGGAGAAAAAAATGGACAGAACCCACGAACGAGTGCACGTATCAAAAACATGTATACAAGCAAACCACGCCGCTATAGACCACACGCTTTAGAGCTGGAATGAAGTTTCTAGCAGAAAAACTGTAGGAGGAGCAGCGGAAAGCGTGTGGAACGAAAATCGGAAACACGACGTGAACACACTCGTAAAAGTACAAGTACCAAAAACCTGCATAATCACAGCAGCGTGTTTGTAACTCCCACTCTTGCACGTTTTTGTCCTCCTCTAACTTCTGTCGTTCCTCTGACGCAGGTGGAGCTGGAGAGAGGCAAAATCCTCCACATTAAAGCTCTGGCGCTCGGCGATCTCAACAAGGCCGGTCAGAGAGAAGTCTTCTTCGAGCTCAACGGTCAGCTGAGGTCCGTCCTGGTCAGAGACACTGTGGCCATGAAGGTACGAGCAGCTCCCTATGAGAGAGACCCCGCACATTTTCACCGTTCTTCCATCACTTTATTTGTTGGTTTATATTCAGTTATTCTAATAGCAGATGCTGGACCTGCATGCCCCGTGTTCTTGTGAAAGCCCAGAGCGGCTCATTATGTATTTATTTAATATGAAAATACCGAGACAATCCTGAAATCTTCAATTTAATAAGAATATTTTTGTTTCCGTTTATTGACCTTTTTGCCTTAATTTTATTAGAAATCCAGCGAAGGTTTAATTGTGGACATGTGGTGAAGTTTCTGTTGCAGAAGTAATCTTTGCCAGACAAATTGGCTGGTGGTCTAGAGGTGTTAGGACGCTTCAAACCCCACCTCCAGCACTACCATCACTGGGTTCCTGAGCAACACCCTTCACCCCAAGTTGCTTTAGGGAGACTGTCCCAGGAATTAGGAAACGGAAGTGGCTCTGGATACGAGCATCTGCTAAATGCTGTAAATATTTGCAAGCTGGGAGAGTCTGTGGTGTATCCTAATGAAAAATAAATGTCTACAAAATGAATACAGTCAAATACACCTGGAATACTTTACGGAACAAAATCACAGTTTCGTTTAGTTTCAGCGATAGGTGTTTCATGTCTGTGTATTCCTATCAAAAGTTTAGTGAAGGGTGCAAAAATTCTAGAAAAGTGTCCTTGACTGTGAACTAAGAGTGCAAAAAGAAACAAATATAAAAACAATATAATCGTTCATTAATGAAAACACAAGTAAAATATGTCATTATGAGCGTAAAAATACCTAGTATTACTTTTACGAAGTGAACATAAAAAACAAAAACAAAAAAACGTAATTGTTTGTTAATTGTAATGGGGTCAAAATGTTCAAGTAATTGTGATATTGTGTCTCTTTAAATCACAAAGCAATGCACTTTTAGTACAAAAATCTCAACTGTACTCGTTTAGCATATTTATAGGACATACTTTGTGTAAAAAAACAAGTGAAAAAGCCCATTAAAAAGTAAATGTGGTTAAATGTCAAAACATCAGTCAATTAAAAATACAAGTCACTCTTCCATTTAAAAAATAGGAACAAATATCTACGGTATAAACCTTGTTGATAAACTAAAAACAATCAATTTGTTCATAAATTGTAATCGACGGTTGAATTGATCGTGATAGCGATTAGAGATCGTATGGTGCAGCTCTACAGTGTGCAGCAGCGTCAGGCTCCTCTCGTCCCTTGTTTGCTTTGGTCCAGACGGGCAGTTTTCGTGTTTATTTTTTACATTTTTAATTTCCCCGCCGATTGCAGGAGATGCATTTCCACCCCAAAGCGCTGAAGGACGTGCGGGGCCAGGTGGGCGCTCCCATGCCGGGGAAGGTGGTGGAGGTGAAGGTGAAGGAGGGTCAGAAGGTGGAGAAGGGTCAGCCCCTGTGCGTTCTCAGCGCCATGAAGATGGAGACGGTGGTCAACTCTCCGCTCTCCGGCACCGTCGCCAAGATCTACGTCCGAGCCGACAGCAGCCTGGAGGGAGACGACCTGATCCTGGAGATCACCGAGTAGACACCGAGATCAGCCCACTCCGATGAGGATCACGCACACACACAAATACAAATTTAAACACACACAGTTAGAAAAGTACAGCTTTTTTAGCCGACATTTCCAGACGTAAAAAGCCAACGAACATGAAGATATCGTACACGTTGATATTCTGCCACAACGCACACACAAGTGACTATAGAGATATCCTACAAACACCCTGTCTCACACACACACGGAAATATGTGTTTAAACATACACACATGCGTACAAATCTGAAGCACACAGTGTTTTAATCCCACACACAGGCTTACACATGGAAGAAGCGTGTACAAGCCTACATATACGCAGAAATGCACGCTTAAACATCAACACACAACAATACACAGAGAATTACCGGCTTGAACACACACACACACACCAATACAAAAGCACATACACACACATGTACGAATCTATAGAACACATACAGTTTTTTAAACCCCACCCACACACACACGCTTCCACACACAAAAAGCAAGCAGTGAAGCTCCTACATGTACCCTGTACCCATATCATACACGCACAGAAATGCAAGCTTGAACATATACACACACACCAATACAGAAGTAAAGGCATGTTTCTAGCTGACACTTCCACACCTGACAAGCAAGCGAATATCAAGACATCATACACATGCACAGATTCAAAGCGCACAGTTTTTGAAGCACGAACACACACACTTCCACTTGTAAAAAGCAAGCGAATATGAAGATATCCTCATGCAATACAGGAGTATATTACAGGAAGCAGAACAAGCAAGGCTGTTTGTTTTAATAGATAGACGTCCCAAATGATCCGAGCACACTTACTGCCTAATGTGTCTGGAAATGTGTCGTTTGCACTCGTCTGATGTAATCATGTGCTGTTTGTAATGATAATCACCACAGCTAATCATCCATGAGCTGGAAAACTAGTGTTACATTAACGCAGCGCGAATTTTCTAATAATGTTTATGAGATATGAATGTAGTGATAGATTGTCAGTGGGGAAAAACTGATGCAATAAGTAAACTGTGGGATTATAAGTAGCTCCAGTTTTGGAGAGTGTATGTCCTTCTTACATTAATACAGCACTATATATTTTATGTATTATATTAACTCAAGCGGTAGATCCTACAGCTAGTGCCCTTGTAGAATTATATTCATATCTCTGCTCACATCATCTCTTCTCCAGCAGGAGTGACCAGCTCAGAATGCAGAGTTACTGCACAGATTTCAATGACCAAAACAAGCTACACATTTAAAGAGGAATCGCAGTGGCAGGAATTAGGCAGAGCTAAAGAGCAGTAACTGGGACACTCTTGGCCGGGCTTCGCCAGTCGCGATGAGGATTGATGGTGCGACGTGTAGAAGGAGCGTCTCATGTCACTATTCCAATTTGCCCCCCTAATGTGAATTTATCGCAGTGCTCTTGGTACATTCCTCCCGCTAGCTTCAGCATCACACCTTGAAGCGAGGCCCAGGGACGCACGTTCTCACACTAATCTTTAATTTTTCCTACTTTCAAGAGAGCGCTTCCACTGGCACATCGTTCAACCTGTTATTGGGTTGTTTTATAGTTGGAATGCAAACCTGCACGGTGTGTAAGAGAGTTCACTGCTTCAGGGGCGTCAAATCAACAATCTGTTAAACCGCGTTTTTGTGCACTAGTCTGCTTTAATTTGGGAACTGACCAGTTTTAATGACTGACTTTTCTATCTTTTGGCCTCATATCATGAACATCTTGACATGCAGCTTCGTTCTTTTTAGCTTGAATAGGAAAGGCACGTCTTACAACTGGATATTAGTTTTAAGGTAGATTTAGCATCATTGAGGTTCTGCGTTCAGTAGTGCTCGTGGTGTTACCGACTCACTAATTCATACCGCAGTCCTCACATGCTGTTTTGTGCGTCATTATTGACGTAGCAGCTGTATTAAACCTTGTTTACGTCGGGAATGTTTCACGTTTTATCACCTTATGCACAAAGGGACTTCACGTTCTTTTATTTAAGTATCTGTGAGAAGTGGAGGAACACTTTCAGTGCCATCACACGATAATTATAACCACCTCCACAGGGTCATCATTCTGATATTCATTGTTTTGCGTTGTTTCTGAGCTGAACAGGACCAAGCTTTGTAAAGCTAGGCAACAGAAATACCACCTCGTCTTAATGTGTTGCCCAGGTGATGTATGAACTTTACTCGGCTGTGTAACTAGCTGCTGTTTACATAGAGATGGAGTAGGATATTTCAAGCGTGCATTGATTTTTAAAAGCGAAACTGAAATCTGTTGAACTTCTTCGCCGTGTAATTTACTGTGATAGATAATAGAAGCTTATGCATTAATAATTGGGGTTGCGCTGGAGGGGAATGTAACTAATCTTACAGAGTTGCTGGTGGTGATACATTTAATAGTGTTTGTTATCTTTCCTTTTTGCCTTTTTTCTTTGCGCTCATTCTCTCGTTTTTCCATATGTTTTGATAACGAAAATTGTAAGCGTTACAAGATATGCTGACATTAATTCACCATAACCTCTTGGTGTCTTTTATCATGGAAAAAAATGGATGAAAAAAATAATAATAAAGAGGGATAACAGACTGATGCTTTGCGTCTCATCATTTGTGAAGTTGGAACTGAGATGATCTCTTGTTGGAATTGAACATGTGTTTGAACCAACAAAGAGAGATGTTTTTCAGTTTTTTTGGTCATAATTAGATAAGGTTATGTCAGTCGAGTGAATCATAATCAAAGGATGTGATTAAAAATAATGTGAATGATGGTGATATTTTGAGGGCCATGACACCGCATCATCTCCTGTGACAGCAGTCCATAAATTTGGGGCAGTTAGTAGCATTAAGTTTAGGGAGTTTGCCCTGTGATCGAAAGGTCACCGGTTCAAATCCTAGACAGGTAAAGGTACCACTGAGGTACTTATGAGCAAGGTACCAGCCTACTGATCACCTGTCGTCCTTAACTGCAGGTAAGTGAGCGATTAGTATTTGTCGCAAAGTGCACCACAACCTAATCTGACCTCTACATTTGACCCATCCGTGAAGGAGCCGTTGGCAGCTGACATGAGCAGCACCCAGGGCCCAGTGCCTGGGGATGGTACCTTGCTCATGAGGACCTAAGTGGTACCTTTACCGATATGTGATTCAATCCAGCGACCTTCCGGTCACAGGATGAACACCCTAACCATTACGCTGCCACCTGCCCCTGTGTGTGTATACATTTGTGTGCCAGGTTTTTAATTGGCTGTAACAACCTCATTTTCCACTTAAAGACAAGAAAACTTAAAATGTGTCAGATTTGTTGGACGTTATTATGTGTGAAAAGGGCTTTTGTCAAAATATTTAATTCCTCGAACTGCGCTACCTGGAAGATCTGCGCATGCGCAGTCCCACAAACTTCCACGCACATTAATCTTGATATCGAAACTTTATAACAGATATTTTAAATACTTGTTTAGAAACGTAGCTTGCAATAAATGCATGTTAGCATCCATTTAATACATATTAACATATTAAATATCGTTTAACTCTCAATGTACCCCGAGCTCATTACCGTAAAGAACTTCATATCCGCGCACCAGACATTTAACTACGTCTCGTTTCACCGCCATTTGACGAACTGCGACTAGCAGTAATTTTTTATTTATTTATTTATTTTAATCCCAGTGAAGTGGATGTTTAATGAAACCATTCTTTTAAAATATACCAGTTATGTCAGGTTAAAATTCCAGTACCAAAAATATGCTAGAGAATACAAATAATGCACTTCAAATATGAGTCCCCTCACAGCGGCTGTACGACCGCCAAGCTGCTCAGACATGACTTCTGTAACTTTTCAGTTACTTTCACCAAAATAACTGTGAAGATATAACTTGACATTCTAATATGAGAAAAAATATTGCACATCCCCAGTAAAACGTGATGTTTTGTAGCCTAATGATTATGTGCTAACCAGGTTACAAACAATATGATTAATATAACTGGCAAAGTAAGGGCTTAAGAGACAATTCAAGAAACATTAACAGCCAAAATGAAAAAATGACTAGAATTTGTTTGGTTTTGTTTGTTTGTTTGTTTTTGATGACTAGAATTTGAATAACATCATAATAGAGGTGGAATAAATATTAAGTCTAGGCTTGTTCATCATTAAACAAAACAAAACTATATCCTACATTAATGCTTACTGTAATGACAAGAAAAGATGCATTTTTCTTACGATTGTCATTCCTTTATTCTCTTTGAATTCAAGAGATTGACAACATAAGTCATGCATAATGCTCGAGGTGTTTTTTCAAAATGCTAGTGCTGTTTCTCGACGTCGATAGTTCTTTAGGGTTTGGGAAAGATTGCTCTTGACTAAAACATTATTTTTTATCTTTATCCCTGACGAACTCAAAGTAATGCGCAAACTTTCCACTTCGCAAAAGTACTGTCTTCTGCCATCTCACCGGAGAAGCAAACCTTATGTGATGCACTGTGCAAGGGGCTCAACAAAATTTTGGTTAAAATTTGTGGTTCAAAGGGCTTTGTAGCGCACGCGTTACTGAACATGTACCGAGTAAAATATTACTGAAAATTGATAAGTAGTGCCTTACATTACTACGTTACAGCAAAAAGTAATCCGTTACTGTAACTCGTTACTTTTGTAATGCGTTACTCCCAACACTGGTCATAAGAGATAATATTGCTCTTTTTCATCGTATCTGATTTTTTTTTTTTTTTTTTTTTTTCGTTTAATCGCTAGTTAATATTTGAACTTAATAACAAAAGTGTGAGGAAAAAAGTGGCGATTCGTTTTGTTTTTAAGTTGTGAGAAACTTGGATTTGAGGGGAACGACTTGCGCCGTAATGGCGTCTGCTGTAGCTCCGTGCGTCAGTAACGTTTAGCTTGTCATAAACAACACTAAGCATTAAAAACAAAATGTCCACCATGTAGGTTGCCAAAAACGACGGGAGAAACGACTGAAATAATTTAAAAGTGTCAGGTAACTTTTACTTTTTACAACAGAATAATTTGTTTCTGAATTGTTGCTCCCGTGTGGTGTTAAGTCTGTGAACTCCGAGCTCCTGTTGATTACTTGTTGTATTCACTTGGCATTACTGTTATCACGCGTCCGTGGGAAAATTGAATTGGGATATAATTTTTATTCAGTTTAAGCAGTTTATGATTTGATATAACTGTGTCATTATCTATTATTAAGCTGCAGTTGCTCAGAAAATGAACTAAATGGATCCCGTTAAAACATCCGTTGTATCCATTGTGGCAAACTTGGCCGTGGCCTCATCGAAAAGCGAAGTTGCTAAAAGTTACAAATCTTGAGGGAAAATATATAAAATTAGGGACATTACATAATTACAGCTTTATTAAATGTGCCATTTGTATGCATTCTTCAAGTTTTCAAGTTGGCACTTTAATTTTTAAAGAAGCAAAAGGATTCCTAAATCATCTCAGACCTCTGATTGTGATTAACAACCTATTGTGTTTGTGAATATATATACTAGTATATATATATATATATATATATATATATATATATATATATATATATATACATATATATATACACATACGCAGTATATACTATATATATATGCTGCAAGTTTAATGCTAAAAAGTAGTGCACTCTATAAGCTTTGCTGCCCAGCGGGTTGTGGGTGGTTTTGTCAGCCTTATCTCCGGATGTTCAATCGTGTTCATTACCCCAGCTTGTGGTTGTGACTTTACAGTTCTGTCCACTTGCGCCTCTCTCTTTCATCTTCTAACCCCTCCATCCTCCATCCTTCACTCTGCAGGCCGCCGGGCGCGTTCCAATCCTCCAAGCTTTCCTTACGATACTTCAAACATGCTGTGGATCTATAGAAGCTTCCACAGTGCCTGTAGATACGATAATGAATTAGATATGAACATGAAAAGTTCAGCCCTGTCACTATGATGCCCCAATGTCACGCAGTAAAATATTCATGACCTCAAGCTGCGTCTTTCCTTCTCACTCACAGTTCCTTTTAAATAGCAGCAGCAAGGTCTTTGGGTATTCTCTTATCCAGAATGCCTCCTCACGTGTGTGTGTGTTCGTTCTCACACACTCTCTCTCTCTCTGTCTCCAAGGCTGCTAGGGTTTATTGGAGATTTGAAATTCTGCATCATGCCTCCTGCTCTCCTGGTGCTGAAGCTCAGCCTGTCTTGACAGTCGAGCGCCATCTCTGTGAACAGCACCACATGCTGAGCTCTTTGTGTGTGTGTGTGTGTGTGTGTGTGTCAGAGAGAGAGAGAGAGAGAGAAAGAGACAGAGAGATAGATATCAGGATTGATTGCATTAGTATGTGTCACTGCGAGGTGAAAAGTGAGGATATTGGGTGTTGGGTTGGGCAGCATGACCTCAGATCAATATTGTGATTGAACATTTTATCTTCGTTATGATTAATGAACAATGTTTTGTTGCCTATGTACTTCACTGACTAGGTTTGTACTCTAAATATTCTTAACTATTAAAGCTGGGATATTTTTTAATAAGGAGTGCATATAATACACACTATGGAAACACAATTTAAATAAAAGTAAATAAGAGGTGAGTTTTGATTCATTTTTGATACATTGCCCTGCCCTAATTGGTTGTGTGCTTATATTGTTTTAGAACTTGTTTTAAGGTTAAGTCTCTGTCTGTAGTATGACCTTAAATGATGTTCTATATTTTTATGGATATATTTTATTCTTACTCTTTAGTTTATTGTAAGATTTTTAACTCAACCTGTAAACATTTTAAGAGTCTAATGGATTGTTCAGGTACATTTCATGTTGTACTTGTATACTTATTAAATGTGACAAATAAAGATTCTTGAAAGTTTAGGTTTTGGATTGTTTTATGCTTAATTTGAGGTTAATATTAAAATATGGTTAAGATTAGATTGTGGTTAGGATTGGGTTATTTGATGTTTAGGTTTTGTTAAGATTAAATTGGTTACGATGAGGTTATAGTTAGTTTTAGTGGTGGTTAGTATTAGGGCAGGGCAGTTAATCAAAACTGACATTTAGAAACTTATCGACAATCTTTCTCAAGATGATAATCTCAGCTTTAGTAGTTAACATATTTACAGTACAAACCTTGTCAGTGAACATTGAGGGAATAAAATAAAACAAAAAACGAAATTGTTCATTAATCGTGATTGAGATCAAATGAGCACTTATATAATCGTTATATTGATTTGCGGTCATATCGCCCAGCCCTAGTTAGGATTAGTTGGTGGTTCAGATGATTTTTAGTGCAAATCTCTACTTGGCTTTTCTACTTTTCTGAACCTGGAATTTCCACTCGAGGCAGCGGAGCCCAGCAGAGCCCAGCAGCGCCGCGGTGGGGGGACGTGAGGCTGTTGAATGGAGGGCAAATACCTCATTTGCTTCATTTATGTGCGTTGAATATGCCTCCATTTAGTGAATTTAGCTCGCTTTGTTTTCAGCCTCTCACACACTAGCCGAGCCTTCGGAGCGCGGTGCTGTGGAGATGGAAAAGGTCACGCTCCAGGCATTAACAGCCTCATTTTTGGGGCTCTGAGGGGTGAGGGTGGGGAGAGCGGGGGCGTTGCTGCTGCTGCTGCTGTCAGCCCGTTTGATTGCTGCGAGGTCCCACGCGTTACGCTTTATAGATCGCCGCATTCGGTTTACATCGGCACTCTGCACTTTTCTGCAGGCCTTGCTGTTTTCAGCAACTTTGATCGTCGAACATCAGAGGAACGACGCAGGTTTTACCAGTTGTAACGTGGTCAGAGAAACTGCTGCCATGCTGTGTTCAGTACCTAAAACCCATACTTAAGAAAGTGTAAAGATTCTTTACCCCTTTACAAAGAAAATGACTTTAGAACAAATTAAAAAGTCCTCCATTAGAATTATTTGTCAGTAAAGGTACTAAAGTATGCTTAAATTTTTAAAATGTAGTTTGCTGGTGTTAGTAAAGGTTAGTCATTACAAGAAATACTTGCCCCAATGTCTTAACGTGCTTTAATTGCTTGCGTTAATTTGCTCAGTTTGGAGGGTATCCAGGTCCCTCACTGGTCAGTTGGTAGTGTAGTGATTAGAGGGTCGCTGGTTCAAATCCCGAACCGGTAAAGGTACCACTGAGTTACAGTCCCCAAGCACTGCTCCCTGGGTGCTGACAACTGTTACACTTACTGCTACGCTACCAGCTGCCCCAATTAGGGGTGTTGAAATTAATCACATAAACGATGCAATGGGATGCAGATGTGGACGATTCTGCACCGATGCAGTGGCAGACCATAATCAGTTTATATCATAATGACATTGCTTAGTGATTTTTCTGGCTGCTGCATAAAATTCTAGTTAAAAAGAACATTTTGGAAGTAACTACGGCTGCCCGATCTGCGATCCATGCCTAATCTGTGTGCAGAGTAAAGTAGAAAAATGGATGAGATGCATTGAGATATTGCATATTGACATAATTGAATCAAAATTTTAAACTAGTGAAGGTTCACACCTCTTAATATTAACCCTTTTTTGGTCCTAAAACAATATGCTGATGAAGTGAATGAATTTATAAACGCTCTCTTTTGGCTGAAAGAGAGCTGGGAGCTTCCTGGACTACTGGTGAGAAGAACATGATGTCAAGTTTTCAGAATTAAACCGTTTAAAAGGCATTTAAATTAAGCTTTGTGTTAGTGTTTGCTATTTTCAGTGTCAGTATATGGGTTCAAAATATTGATTAGTAATACTCAATATTGATATCGATCCTGAAAATAAAGATATCGATGGACCGCTAAAAGGTGCACATTGGATGACAAGGTGCATACAAAATAATTATTTATTTCATAAATTTAGGGTGTAAAATAGTGGAGTATATGGCATTGTAGTCAAGTAGAGAGTGTTAATATTGGTCATACTTACTACAAGTACAAAGTGCTTCATACTTAAGTATAAATACTGGAGTACGACACACCACGAGCAGTGGCTCAAGAGGCGTCTACGTTACCTGCGCAACCTTCTTCTCCGTGTTGGTTGCAATGCGGCAAGACGTTCCCTGCCGAGGAGAATTCTCATCATTAAGATTCACAGCGTGCCCCACTCCAACACTTAATTAGACATTTGCCACAAGATCTGCTGGAGTGCGTAAGGGTCAGATTTCCAGACCTGCTCTTGTAGCTCGAGTGCTTGTGCTCGGTATTACAGAATAAAACATCATGGTAATCACTAGATGAGGCACGGCCCTGTTTTCCCCAGGCCTCTCCCGCGTAATGCTGTCGAGAGCTAAATGACAAACTCCTTAATAAGTTCCTAATATCGCTGGCCCTAAAGAAAGTGCTTTTGTGAGGGGGCTTTAGGAAGTGGCTGCTTGTGTAAGACAATGAGCTTTTTAAAGGATAATGAGGGGGTTCGGCGCTCGGCCAGCGTTGGGGAAGGATTACGCTTTGTTCTGATGTTAATTTTTTTATTTGTTACTTTCTGGGGCCCAGGTGGAGTTTGCAGGTCGTGCTGGATTCGGGCGGATGTTTTATGGGCGAGTTGTGTTTGGTGTGTCTGGCTGGGGAGGGAGTCGGGCTTTTGTGCACCTGTCAGTCCTTTGAGTCGGGATCAGGGCTGTTCGCTCGTCCCCCCCCAGGAGCAGCCGTGAGCTCAGCTCGTCACACTGCTGACAGCCCACTACACACACACACACACACACGCTCGAGTCGGGCCTCTCTGTCTGCTCTCGGAAATCTTTGGGATTTGTTTGTAGAGTCTTGACTGCTAAATATAACGACCCAAAGCTCAAGACAGTTACATTTCACCACCGACTTCTGATTCTGCATCCGTAATCTTTACAAGTTGAATGTCATTCGTAACATAATCTGGGGCTTTGTTGTGATTAGTGGCTGGTGAAATGGAATATTTTTGGAGAAAATGACTCATTTTCTTTCAAGCTAAAAAGAAAACAAGCAACACATTCAGCATCGAGAGCGAGTGTGTGTGTGAGAGTGAGAGAGTAAAATAGAGAGATCTGTGTTTGTGTGTGTGTGTGTGTGTGTATTTAGTCCCTCACAGCCACAGCAACTTTTGTATGTCGTTCACGTCCTTTAGAGTCACATCGTAGATGACTCATGAGCTTTAAATGAGGAGTGTTCTGTGGATGGAGTGATTAGATTTGTGGGCTGCTATTCAGCACGGAGAATAAATACAGTCTCTACTGATGCTTTTATAATAGTGTTCGGCTGTGGGTTATGGGAAATAAAAGTTTACGATCTCTGTAGCTTTAATACATTCTCATTAATCAGGATAAGAGCTAGGTGTGTGTGTGTGTGTGTGTGTGCGTGTATGTTTACATCGTGTGCCATTAGTGCGATCAGGTCTCTCCCAGGTTAGCAACTACTGTTCATGTCCATATTAATTATCACGTCTTAGCATTTGGTATTGCAACAAAAGGTGATATTTCAGTCCTAAAATCACACACTGGCAAGATTCCTGACTGACCACCAACAGCAACTAAACCCCATACAGGAATGAAGATTATTCATATCAGCAGGATGGGACCTTTTTACCTGTGTTCATCAGACAGCTAGCATTGGGATTGAGGTGTATACGCGTTAAAGGTACATTTTTAGGTCTGTGAGCTCCACTAAACATGTCTCTATAGCAGTTTGCTCTCAGATTAGGCGTTTTCACCTGCCTCTCCAGAACTGGGGTGTAGACAGCACGGCGAGAGTTTACCTCACGTGAAAATAATCCCCATGGCTATTGCTGACAGACCATCCATACAGCCATACATGTTCAACACAACGCTCCGCCGCTAGACTTCTTCACTGTGATTTCTCCACTAGCGCTTCTGGAAAAACATGGCGGAGCAGGAAGCGCTAGCAGTTCTACCTGGTGGGCAGAGCTTCTCAGATAGGAGGGTGGAGTTATTCAAATGTCCCCTAATGTGAAATAGAAGTATGGAGTTGGCCCCATGATCAGAAGGTTGCAGATTCAAGTCCCGGACCAGTAAAGGTACCACTGAGGTACTCATGAATAAGGTACCCTTTCCCACAGACAATGACGAATAATCACTCACTTAAATCGCTAAATAAAGTTCCTCAGAGATCTGGTACCCAAGCCATAGATCAGTTCCAGAAGTCTCAGTCATGAGATCATGAGAACAGCTGAATTAACAGCTCTCAGTGATCTAAGAGACGACCTGTGTAGTGTGTAGTACTGCATTAACTCCTCCTGATTCTGAGAGTGAGTGATTATTCGTCATTGTGAACACATCCGTGAAGGAGCAGTGAGCAGCTGACCTGGGGCCATGGGTGCCCGGGGAGCAGCGCTTGAGGACGGTACCTTGACCGGTCCGGGATTCGAACTGGCAAACGTCCAAACTGCTACACCCCCCACTGCCCCTTAAATATTTGACTACATACTTGGAGTATTATCAATATTATCAACTTTCACTATAGCCTGTTTCTGTTACTATTGACAATTTTTTCTGTGATACTGTTTCTGTTGACAAGTCATTACAGGCTATTTTGCACCCTAAAATTATCCAAGTGACAGAATCAAATGTCAAAGTGGGGATATCACTGCCTATAGGCTTCAACGGAACTGACCGCGTAAAATCCCAACTCTAGAATTGGTACAACAGGCCAATACCAGTGCTCTGGTTTGTCCATGCTAAAGTGATGGTGATTTGTGGCACAGTCTGGTCCTCGTAAATTTTTGGAATTTGACAATGATAATATCTTCAGATCAACAAAAGCACTTAAATGTACAGACCCATCTCAAAAAATTAGAATATCGTGAAATATTGAATTAGTTCAATATTTTTTGTCACTCATTTCAGAAAGTGAAACTCATATATTATATAGATTCATTACACATAAAGTGAAATATTTCAAGCCTTTATTTCTTGTAATGTTGATTATGGCTTACAGATAATGAAAACCCAAAATTCAGTGTCTCAGAAAATTAGAATTATTGTGAAAAAGTTCAATATTGGAAAGTCATGGTGTCACACCCTAATCAGCTAATTAACTCAAAACACCTGCGAAGGTTTCCTGAGCATTTAATTGGTCTCTCAGGCTGGGTCAGTAGGCTACACAATCATGGGGAAGACTGCTGATTTGACAGATGTCCAGACACCCTCCACAAGGAAGGTAAGCCACACAAGGTCATTGCTAAAGAAGCTGGTTGTTCACAGAGTGCTGTTTCCAAGCATATTCATAGAAAGTTGAGTGGAAGGAAAAAGTGTGGTAGGAAAAGGTGCACCAGAAACAGAGATACCCGCAGGATTGTCAAGCAAAATCCATTTGGGGGAGCTTCACAAGGAGTGGACTGAGGCTGGAGCCTGCGCATCAAGAGCCACTACACACAGACCAATCTTAGACATGGGCTACAAATGTGGCATTCCTCGTGTCAAGCCACTCCTGAACCAGAGACAACGTCAGAAGCGTCTTACCTGGGCTGAGGAGAAAAAGAACTGGACTGTTGCTCAGTCGTCCAGAGTCCTCTTTTCAGATGAAAGTAAATTTTAGCATGTCATTTGTAAATCAAGGTCCCAGAGTCTGGAGGAAGAGTGAAGAGGCACAGAATCCACGCTGCTTGAGGTCCAGTCTGAAGTTTCCACAGTCAGTGATGATTTGGGGTCATCTGCTGGTGTTGGTCCACTGTGTTTTCTGAAGTCCACAGTCAACGCAGCCATCTACCAGGACATTTTAGAGCACTTCATGCTTCCTTCTGCTGACAAGCTTTATGGAGATGCTGATTTCATTTTCCAGCAGGACTTGGCACCCGCCCACACTGCCAAAGGTGCTAAAAGCTGGTTCAGTGACCATGGTGTTACTGTGCTTGATTGGCCAGCAAACTTGCCTGACCTTCCTCTTGTCAAGAGGAAGATGAGACACCAGACCAAACAATGCAGATGACCAAAAGGCCGCTATCAGAGCAACCTGGGCTTCCATTACACCTCAGCAGTGCAAAAGGAGAACCAACCAAGTATTGAGTGCCTAGAAATGAACATACTTAGCCCGACATAGAACATAGAAGCCTGACATTTATGTTTAAAATGTCCTTTTTTTATTGATCTTGTGTCATATTCTAATTTTCTGAGACACTGAATTTTGGGTTTTCATTATCTGTAAGCCATAGTCATGAAAATTATTTCTTGTGAAGTTTTAAAATATTTCACGCTATGTGTAATGAATCTATATGAGTTTCACTTGAATGACAAAAAATATTGAACTTTTTCACGATATGCTAA
Source organism: Distichodus sexfasciatus (assembly GCA_032718565.1). Classification (NCBI taxonomy): domain Eukaryota; kingdom Metazoa; phylum Chordata; class Actinopteri; order Characiformes; family Distichodontidae; genus Distichodus; species Distichodus sexfasciatus. The sequence goes on along the minus strand of JAVGVS010000643.1, from coordinate 67,704 downwards.
TTTTTTGAACTGGTCTGTATGTCTTAACTGTCAAGCATTTCTCAAGTAATGATCATCTTTCAGCTGCTCCCACTAGGGGTCGCCAGAGCAGAAGTTTTATCCTCACTGTTTGTCCAGGCCTCCTGACCTCATTAGCTGGATTACTTCTTATGACTAACACCATCTCAACACCTTTAATAATTAAGTTCTGTTCATATCAGATACTTTTTACTTCTATTTGGGGTCATTTGCTTTAAAAGCAATGTTTCACTAAAATTTGTGTTAGTTATTCTATACTGAGTTATTCTATACTCCACTAGAGAAGAGCAGAAAATTAAGACAAAAATCAGTCATGAGGTCTGTTCCATTTTATTTGTTGTAACAGTAAAAACTCATGCAGTGTAATGTAACATTTACCATTAAAACTTGGCTAAAACAAACAGAGTAATCCTCAATAGGTCCAAACCTGAACAAAAAGGAATGTAACACTAACACAGACACGTTTGCACACTTGCATATGCACTGCTAATGTATTTTGAGTTACTACTTTCATGTCTTAGTGTTAAGTAAAAGTAATAGAATGGCCCACAACTACATTTTTAATGTAATGTAACCCCCTCAGGCCGTGTAGGGAAATTTCAGCAGAAGACCCTGTTGAGGCTCCAGTTTTAATTGTGAGAGCTGAACGCTGGCCTCAGCAGTTGCTTTTGCGTCTGTGCTGATCACGACGGTGGCGTGTGCAGGAAGCTTGGCGTCGGTCAGCTCGAGCGTGACTGAGTTTTCCGGATCCCAGTTCAAAGCCACTATGTATCGATGGTCCTGGTCCCAACTGCGCAAGTAGGCCAGCGCCTGAGAGGAGTTGTACAGGGGAACGTAGTCTCCGTACTTCATAGAATTATCCTTCTCTCTAAGGTCATTCACAGTCTTAAAGAAGGACAGAGAGTCTTTCTTCACCTGAAAAAATAAGACAAATGTTAAGGACATGTTTTGAAGGAAGGAAAAACAAAATCAGTCCCTGTATTTTATCACATGCCTCACAGAGAATGGTACAAAAATCTAAATTCCTTATTACAAGTACAAGATCATATTCAACATAACATCTGCATGATTATGAGAGCAGTTCTAACTTGCTGTCAGAAAGCAGTGGGGCTTGATTACCAACTGTTCTTAAGAAATTTGTTCTTAAACCCACTTTTGTGGCTGTCACAAAGATTTTAACATTCATCAGTGTTTTCTCATGTGCAATTTGTATGAACAGAAAGTTCTGTTTCCGCAACACATTAGCTTATTGGGTTTTCCGTTCGACAGGTGTATAATATTACAGATCTTAACTTTCTTAAGAACATACTGGTGAATGAGACCAACAGTGAGGTGGGGTGGAATAATATTTGTAATAAAACTGGAACATAGCATGATCACACTGCTCTCCGAAACGAGACAAAAACAACTGTCCTTTTTGGACACAGGAAAAATGTAGCATTGAAATAGTGATGATTTTGGTTCTGGCACAAGCAATCAATAAATTATTCTTCATATTAATTATTGTTCTCTATTATAGAACTGTGGTTTGTTACCTGCTGCGAGTCATTTTCTGCTTTATCAAGGTTCCACACCATCTTTGGGTACACTGAACCCTACGTGGAGAGGAGAAGAAAAACAGGATCAGTCACAGTCTGTTCTAAAGTAATACCCCCCAGCTCTTTCTCGAGTTTTACACGTCCTCTCACCTCGTCCTCCAGTCCCATTTCATCTCCGTAGTTGAAGACTGGCGTCCCAGGCAGCGTGGTGAGCAACAACTGACTTAGTTTCACATTCGGAGCCCCGACTACTGAGGCCAAGTGTCCTCTCATGCGGTTTCCGATGTTCCAGGCCCCCAGGGACTGATTCCTGCTGGAATAAAGCAACTCTACCGCCTCGGCCACCTTCACGCCGGACAAGTTCTCCAGCATTCTGGAAAGCATCAGGTCCACGCCAGTGCTGCTCAACAAGCTGCTGACCTTGTCTGGAGACATCTCGTTGGTGACACCGATCAGAACCCTTAAATGAAGAACAAATGAAGTTAGTTTCTAAGATCACATCACTATATTAAATCCCTCCAACATCTTTTTAGGACATCCTACTGCATAAGTGCATGCATCAGTTTCTCATCCTGTTTTTTCACTAATGAAATAATTAGCCTTTAACTACCCCAGTTTACTACTAAATTAGTTTGGCTTAAGTAACTGTAATTCTATATTTATTCCACAAGAGGGCTCAAATTATCACAAAGGTCCAAACATCAGAAGTGATGTACACAAATGTCAAGACTCGAGTTCATTACCTTTCTGATTCATTACTCTTGACAGTTTCCCTCAGTCTGGGCCAAAATGACGGATCTGTGGCAGCAACAGTCTCAACACCATACAGCAGGATTCCTTTTACACCTTTTTTCAGCCAGTAATCAGCAGCATTCTGAAGAGAGATGTAACAGTAACTCCTCAACTCTGTAAACTGAGACATTTTAAGATCATAATCAGCAAAACAAACAGTGGGGAAAACATACCAAGACCTTCTCTGCCACAGAGGTGACATGGCCGCTGGAGAACCACGGCTCTGACCCTTTGTAGTTAGGGGTCAAATCCAGAACAACAGCAATACCTGGACGAAGGAGATAGCTAATTAAACAGGGCAAATGTAGAACAAGACCTGCATGTGTGTGTGTTCTGCATTCCGTGCTATCCTTTATAAAATAGAGTGTGCAAAAATGTGTTGTGGGAAAAAAAGAAAAGAAACAGCAAACAAAACTCACTTTTCCTGTTTGCTTCATTAATAAGATTTGTCAGTTGTTCCTGATTGCCAACATTAGACGAAATCTCTTCCAAATTCAGATCTTCAGGCTTGTTTTCATTGGATACATGGATGGGACCCACAATTAGGCCCTTCATCTTCAGACTGCCCACATGTTTAATGTCGTCCTTCAGACCTGAGGTGAACAAAAAGTCATGTTAAAAAGAGGCCAGAGCAAAGAATGACAGTAAAACAGATTTGCTGTTCAGTGTAGACTGCCAGTGATGGGGACATGTGCCAACACATCTGACCTCCTAAACGCTGGCAGTGCCGTGTTCCAAACTTGTCCAACCCCAATCCGATACCACACTGCCCTTCATTTCTTCATGACCTGGATCAACTTTCAAGAGTTTTTTATATACCAGTCTTGGCTCTCACCTGCAAGGCCACGAGTTTCTGTAAATGCATCAACATCTCCGATCTGGTACAGAGGACCCATGTTCCACCAGCTCAGCTTGGGAATGGGTTTGCAGCGAGGCGCCTGCACGATGATGGCAATTGCCCCAGCCAGCATCCCGATCCAGCCCAGCCAGAACAGAATAAGCAGAGCCCATCGAGTTCGAATCCACCTGGACAAAGGATTACAATATATAAAATGAACTGTGATGATAAAGCACTACTAGTGAGAGTCTAGTTTTGATACACATTTGTATAATCATGTAGATTTACATTGTAAACATTTAACGTAACCACTACACACTTGGTCATTTAATGTGTATTTAAAAACTGTTTAATTCATGTTTTCAACTTATATGTAAATGCCTAATTTGAAGTTAGCATCATAGCTTATAGCCTGTTCTGTTTAAGAATGACTCTACTCTGCATTTGCTTGGTTAACGTTACCTCGGTATACTAGCAAAAGTTGCGTGTAAATATATTACATCAACTTAAAGGACAGCAATTCAATGTCAGCAGCTTGCATCAATCAATGGTGCAATATACTGCTATCCCTCCTGTTTAATATAAGATAACGTTACAACATTTATGATGTGTGATGGATGAAGTTTTCGTTTTGGCTCGATGCTGTGAGCTCGTTGATAAGTCAACCTATGTATATAGATGTATGGTAACACCCCTAGCTGAACGTTGTGGTTTACAGGCCTTACCCCGGAGTTCCAGCCACTTGCAGCAGCTGCTCTTTGGACAGGCCGGTGAACTTCTCCTCCTTCTCCTCGGGAATCTTCACCTTCACGCTGCCGTTCTTCTCGGCCAGAGGTGAGTTAGCGTCCCCGTTGCCGGTCTCTCCCCCGGTCATGGGCTGCTTCTCCGGGTCCACCACCTCGTTCAGCTCCACGTCCTTCATGTCCACTTCAGCGTCTTTACTCATCCTCACTGCGTCTAAAACGTGATGGAGCAAAAAGCGGTTCTTCACTTCCTCCTAAAATCACGAACACCGGCACGAGGCAATAGCGGAAGCTCGACGCGCAATGCTGACGTCATATTGCATCAGCCAAACCAACATGTAGGGACAATAGTAATAGATAAATAATACATATTCTTTAATACAGTTTGATATAATCACAGACTTGGGTATTAAAACTAAATCTAACGACCTAAATCTCCTTTAATCTCCTCAAACCTCAAACTTACCTTCATTTACTACCCTCACCCTCAAAAAATGCATGCTTTCCAACAATGACTCGTGTTTAAAAAGTCAAAATTCTCTATATCTTATAGTATTACCCCATTTATCAAAAAACGCTTTATTATGCGGTTTGCTGATATTTTCTAAATAACACGTAGTAACGAAATGTTTTAAGAAAAATAAGGAACCCCGGATGATGCAATGTATCGTTATGGAAAAACCGGATTTGTCCAGTTCTTTCCTGACTTCATTAGAGTTTGAGTATGTTCGTTAAAAACTCTAGTTTGTACTCTTTAAAAAAAAAACAACAACATTTTTTTAAGTTATTTTAAATAAAAACATTAAGATATGCTAAAACGGCTTAACGGATTAGAGGATGAGAGGAGGTTCTGTTTTAATTAATTGAAATAACGTATATACGGTTTAATATTTGTTACACAGATAATAAAATCGTTACTTACCCGTCAATACACAATTAGAAATAAAAGTGGTGTTTCTGTCGGTCTAGGTTTCAGATACGTTCTACGTGTGTCTCTGAATCAGTTTAACGTCCTTGTGACGCTCTGACGTTTTAAAAGGGCTGACGTGCCATGACGCTATGCTCCGGCCATTTAAGGTGGAACTGGTGTTATGCTCAAAGACCTCGCGTGTTGAACTAAGCAATGATTGAATCTGTGTTTTTATCCTCGTAATCTCATTTAAATAAATAACGTAAGGCGTTCGAGGTGTGACTTATGCAGAGTACATTAAAAAGGAATGCGAAAAAAACCCATTAAGATAAAAGTGCTAAAAGGACTGAAGAGACTTGTGACCTCTGCGAACTGAGATAGAGGTCAACCTTAAGAGGGTCTCGTTCCCCCGGGTCTTGTTTCAGTGCTGCACAAACAGGTCTGACTGGGGAGGGGTTGCGTCTGTTTTTGTCTCTTACACACTGTGATAAACAACTAACTATATAAAGAGGATCGGGCCAGTTAGATCATTTGTAAATAACAGTTTAAATACTTAAACTTGTACAAATGCACTGGATTATAAAGTGTGATGGCTAATGCAACGTTTCAGGTTAAAGTTTAAATCATAGTCTTAGCACACACACAAATGATCAGTAATATAGACTGGTTTTGCATTGTTCCTTTTTTAAAATGAAGTGACTCAGATGTTCATTATTCAATTTTTTGTTGATGTGTATGGCATGATAATGCATGAACGACTTTTCACTAAGTTGCTGTCTCAGCATTAAACTAAAGCTTGAAACAATGTGAATGCAAAGCACAAGCTGTGAAGGCTGAAATGTAAGACAATCCTGCATTGATCTGAAGGTGAAAAGCCCATTGTTTTCATGATCAAACATGTTTTTCTCACACTGTAATCCAATCATACAGTGCCAATGAGCAAATAAAACAAGGAGGACTGTCTTCATGGATGGCAAAACAATAAATATAAGTGGACAAATAACTACAGTGTATTTCTGATTATGATTAACAGGGTCTGGAATAAGAAAACACAGAGTTGGAGCTGCTGGAGCTCCATCCTGTTTTTAAGAACTTCTAGAAATTATGAGCCTCTACCAGGAAACTGGAGCCCGATCTGGCAGCTGTACGAAGCCCAGACACGTGCTGACTATGAACTTACAAACCTGTTATAGATATATATATATAGTAAGTTGAATTAGCACCCATAAAAGCAGTAAACCAGTGTGTCATTTTATATTGAATTTAGAACTGTCATTTATTTTTAAAATAAAATGTTAGACACAAAAACATTGCCAAAAGATCTGGCCGTTATGCGCCTCCCTGAGGGTAAGGGCGTGAAATAGGATCACATATCACATAAAAACACACCGAGCACATGTTGTCCTGTTGTGAAGACTCACAGTGAGAGGAGGCTAGTACAAGCTACAGAATGTGTGACTATCTAAATTCATAGACATTCCATCACTGATCGGGAGGTATTGTTGAAATTGGAGGAGGAAAACAGCAAATGCTTTAGGGTGGTTTATTATTATTTGATAGTGGCTAAAGAATACAGAATGCGTCTATCTGAGGGTTAATAAGTAATGAATACTATACTACTGCTGTGCTAAGCAATAATTACATTTTATCCGACTTACAAAATCCTTTTCTATCTTGTTTTCTTTTTTGGAAAGGATTTATAAATTGTTTTATACTGCCTCAACTTGACTCCTGATCACGACTTTTAACCCCAAAATAAATAGCTAGTTTCTTGAACATGGATTAAGCCGAGTCTTGGACTAAAATTCAGAACCAACTGGGATTCTCCACTGAATACCAAAACTTGTCTAGTTTTAGGCTTATTCGTAGTCTGAAAAACTGGCCCAAAGAAAGCTTACAAGACACCACATCTAAAGAACAAAAATGTGTCAGCTTTTGCTGATGGGAGATGGGTCTTTTTCCTGTGTTAAAATAAATATAAATGCTGACTAGTCACCGTTCTCTGTTTCACTCCACAGTTTACAGCAAACAAGACTACAATGCACCACAAAGTTAACCTGGTTTGCTGCAGTAATGAGTCATTTACATGAAATCATCCTTCGGGCAAAAAGGTGTAATTGATATTTATCAACGTGCAACTCAGCCTTTAGAAAGAGTGCTGTGTGACAGCTTAAAGTAAAGCTGAGGTTTAGCTATTATAGATGAAAAACCTGATCGATATATATATCACAGTGATCTTTTGGTGATATACTTGTGGAATTCATAGGTTTTGTTCTCAAAAATGTGAAATATCTTGTGCTCAAAATATGCTGCTCAACTTTTAGCCTAATATTCTGTATACAGAACAACATAACTGCCCTTCTACTGTTGATAATAAAAAGTGAGAGTTTATAGTTATGCTGCCTGCTTTGTGTTTATTGCATATTCCACACGTCAGACAAGACTAAACAGGCTTTTATTTTTTTATTTGTTTCCAGCCTCATTGCAACACACATCCCACTTTCTGGTAAATAGTGTCAAAGGCACAGGAGCAGCCCATATTCTTAATATTCTTATTCACTACTCCGTAACTTCTTTGCGTAACTTCTTTGCGTAACTTGTTTTTCCCTGTTGTCACCCCCATTCTGACCAATGATTCTTCCCTGCAAAGTCCCAACTGCTCACGGCCCTCCTTAATCGTGTCATTTCTTATTCTCATAAATCAAGTGACGCAACTCCATCTTCCACTTCTAAGGAAACCTGTCTGAAGAATGAAAGAGGTTTTTTTGCATCTCTCTCTGATGTGTCCTAAAAGTGTATTAATTCCTGCTGTTTTCATAGTCAACTAACAACTTTCAATTTAACTATTTACTGGTATGACAGACCTTTTTTCTTAGCTTACCACAAATCACTTATAAACACCAGGAGCTTTTACCTTTATAACTTTGGTAAATGTCAGTTTGCTAATTGGCATTTTTTAACTGTTGCATTCAGTATTATATTTTTGCTGCATTCACAATTACAACTCTTACAGTACAGTCCCTTAAACGTGTAGCTATAAGACCTTGACATCACAATGATGTTTTCATATTAACAATACAATAAAATCTATGACCAAATTCAGCAATTATCCTTCTTTAGGACAAGAGCAGACTGCAGCACATCATTTGCTCTGCTGAGAAGATAAGCGGCTGCAGAGTGAAGTTTATTTATAAGCAGCGTTGGGACTAATGTTACAAAAGTAACTTAATTACAGTAATGTATTTCTTTTTGCTGTAACACAGTAATGTAAGGCATTATTAATACATTTCAGTAATAGTTGGTGATGAGCAAGGTACCGTCCCCAAGCACTGCTCCCCGGGCGCTTGTTAGCTGCCCACTGCTCCTTCACGGATGGGTTAAATGCAGAGGTCACATTTTGTTGTGGTGCACTGTGTGCTGTGCTATGTTCATAATGACAAATAATCATTCACTCACTAATATGGTACTTGTTACATATTTCAGTAACGCATGTTATAGCACACTTTTACCCGAAATTTAGTACTGTTTTTTTTTTAAATAATATATAGTAAAAAAAAATCACCAACGCCACAAGAGGCGAAATGAAAATGAGTAAAAGAGCTATTTCCTACAGTGTATGCCTACAGTGATTATGCTACACCACATCACCTTCCACTGGTAGAAAGAACTGCAGTAAACTACATTTAAGCATTTTACAACACCAAGTCCTACTTCCACACTTATTTTGGTGAAGGTAATTCAAAAGTAATGCAGGAGTCATGTAACACATTACAATTCAGACACAGTACCCACATAGCAAAGTTGTACCGGCCCAGTTATAGGCCACATGTTCCACTAACACCTGGGCCACACGCAGAAATGAATTATGGTCCTTTAGTGAGCCACTTCCGGTAGACACAGTGTGGACCACATGTGGCCCATATCCAAGCCATATCATTTGGCCAGAGCTAGCCCTATTCTGGGCCTATGCTGGACCAGACATGTTTAGAACAGGTTCCAGATTTCAGCCTAGACTAAGACTACACCACAAGCTGCATCTCCAAAGCCACTAGCTGGAAAAAAGTTCGCCACTGCTAGAGTGGTAAACAGTTTGTTCCCTTAAGCTCTTCAATCATAAACTGTACCCACGTACACACACTTCTTCTTCTTCCTCTTACATCACAAATTAGTTAGCCAGGAAGCTGCTAGTCTTAGTCTAGGCTGAAATCTGGAACTTGTTCTAAACATGTCTGGTCCAGAATAGGGCCAGCTCTGGCCAAATGATATGGCTTGGATACGGGCCACATGTGGCCCACACTGTGACTACCCGACGTGGCCCACTAAGGACCGTAATTAATTTCCGCGTGTGGCCCAGGTGTTAGTGGAACATGTGGCCTGTAACTGGGCCGGAACAACTTTTCTATGTGGGTAATATTGGAATGCAACCAATGATTTTGAAACAACAATAACTAGTAATCTATAATGTATTTTCTACAAACAAATGTTTGTAAATGTGCAAAAAAAGTAATTATTAAACGAAATGATTCTGGTTTTATATTTCATTTTTGTTCGTTTACTCGATGTGCAGTTGCTACAAGCAGCTATTGGTGTTGTTCTGTGTGAGCGTCTCTCCGCCAGGCGGCGCTGTGAACACGGCCGGACGCTGCTGGGTTAAAGGCGGGAACCGGAAGCTGTGCTTGTGTGGGTTTTTGAAGCTGTTTCCATTGGCGGCGTGAGGGAGACGGATAGTGCAGAACTCCGGCTGCGCGGTTAGACAGGTAAGAAAGCACAGCGAGACCGTAGCGAGCTGGTTAAAGCAACGGGAATCTCTGTCATGAGCTCACGCAATAACGGCGGCGCTGCTCGTGGCAGCTCGTTAGTCTCTTAACGGCGTTGCGCGGCACGTGCGGCTATAGTGACGTAGTGCCACTTCTGCTAGGTAGCTTTTAGCATGGCGAGCTAACCGCGGCTGACTGGAAAGTGGCGCGGCGGAGATTTTTCGTGTATGTCTATTTTCTTAGCTTTTGACCAAAGTGTAATTATTAATGCCAGTTTGCTTATTCTCTGGTTTAAATCAGCACTTGATCGGTTTCTACTGTAATAACGTTTAGTTTGTTACTGTGTAATGTTCAACTTTAATAGTTCCGCTCCAAACGCGCCCCTTTCGCTTTCGTTATTTTAGCTTCTTTAGCTTGGCGGCTATTAGCATTATGGTTACTCTATAACAAAAGTGGTGAAATGACAACGTGGAAGTAGTAATAAAACTTAATCACCAACCTGAATCTTTACATCACTGCTGCGTCGCTCGGCTTAGAGGAAAAGAAAGATGCAAATTTCCAGCCATTATCTGGTTTCGATATAAGGACTTTTTATCTTCAGTGTGTTCAAAATGCTGTAAAATGCTTAGTTGCCAAACTGCTGTAAGTGCATAAGTTATATATGTGTGTACATGTACATAGACAATGTAAATACATTTCTAACAGATCAATCTCAAGAGATTCATACAAGGAAGGTTGAATGCAAAATTGATAGCATGAAAGATCATGCTGATTCCTAATAATTTACATTATATGTTACTGGTATGAAATTACATATTTAATGTGTATTTGTATGTATAATTACTTTCATTTTCAAGCACTGATTTAGAAATGCTAGGTTCCTAATACATGCTATGGTTGAAAAGAGAACTGAAACTTTAAACATGTTTCTCTGTAGGATTATTGGGTAGCTCAATCCTTTGCCAGTCTCAGGTTAATTTGATTGTCAGATAAGATGATGTGTGGGTGTATATTTGGGTTATGGGTTATGTTCCAGATGCAAGGTAAATATGGCAAGGTGATATATAACATTTTTATATTGTATAATAAACATGCACACACTTTACTGTGTGGAGGTCCAAATTGCAGTGGATTTTCATCAATGCTTCTTGTGGATGTTTGTTGCTGCTGATATTAGTTTGTGCTAAATTGCCAAATGCGATCATTTTCTAGTTTTTCAGGTGAGGAAAGGCTTTTTGCTCATATCCAAAAGCAGTCATGTCATCAACATCGCAGAAACACAAGGAGTTTGTGGCAGAGCCCATGGGCGAGAAGTCTGTGATGGCTCTAGCCGGAATCGGTGAAGTTCTCGGCAAGAGGCTGGAGGAGAAAGGCTTTGACAAAGTGAGACTTTTGTTCTTTTACATTTGAGCTTCATTAAGGTCCATGTGAAAGCTCTTACAAATGTGAGTTTCACTTTTGTTTCTCCTCGCAGGCGTATGTTGTTCTTGGGCAGTTCCTAGTGCTGAAAAAGGACGAGGAGCTCTTCCGGGACTGGTTAAAGGACACGTGCGGCGCAAACGTCAAACAGCAAGGCGACTGCTACGGCTGCCTGCGAGAATGGTGTGACTCCTTCCTGTAATTAGGGGATTTTTTTTGTTTTCATTTTTAACCTAGGTTGCTGTCATCCCCCCCTTTTATCGAATAGCCTCTCTCGTCTACATCCCATCCTTTGGGACATCGTCAAAGTCACCCCAGTTAGTCCAGCATCGTTTTAGCACTACAATTTTCATACGTCTGTAAAACACGTGTGAAGAGGGTGCTGTGACACGTTTATTTCTTTACCTCACTTGACTGACTGTCTTGCATAAAACACAGATTTTGGCTAGAGCTACTCCAGGCCATCATTTTTATCATGGTTTTTATTGTTAATAAATGAAGCCAAATCCGTTTTGTCTGATGCTTTCCAACTCAAGTTGCAAATGTTGCTCTTCTGTCTTTCTGGACTGCTGGATGTTGGTGGTTATTATATGAGCTGCACCTAACTTCTAAAATAAAAGTTTGTAGTGTCTTCTTTCATACTTTTAAATGAAAATGTAGGTATTGATCTGTAGGTATTGAGGGTGAAAGTCCTGTTGGAAAATAAAAATGCAAACGTTCTCAAGTCTCAACACTGAGGTATTACCTTTCTGTGTGCTTGTGCACTTATTACAGTACATAAAATACCATTAACAGCTCCTGTAACAACAACTTCTAAAATCGCCTGCGTTTCACATGCAGACGTAGCATCTGCACCTGGAACGACATCTGGAGTAGATAGTTAAAATCTATTACTACTGGTGATCTGGTTCTCATTCTGGGGGGCGTTTCCCAAAAGCATAATTGCTAACTACGTTTGCAACTAACATAGTGTTAGCAATTATGCTTTTGGGAAACACATCCCTGGTTTCCTGTAACTGGGTTTTATTAGCTGAATATGTTTTTGAATTTTTGAGCTTGAGCGTTGCAGAACTGCTGCTTGGGATTGATACTCTACAGCTTCTACACCTCTCACATTGCAGGGTTTCTACTTTAAATCCACATTTGTATCATAATAGCAGGTAAACTATGCCACCTTGAGTGCATTTTGCATGTGAAATATTCCCAGCATTATTCTGTGGGAATGTTGTGGAATTTTTTGTTTTGCCTTTCTCAACAAATAAAGGAAACAAAAATGTGAATGTGTTTGTGCACATAATGCAATATTCCCAATATAATGTATATTATTTTTATAGTACGGAAATAGTCCAACACCTCCAAAAAGAACCCAAGGAAACAGTGATGATTTTGTTAACATTTTATTTCTGTTTCGTTCTCTTGGATATTTTTGTAAACCCCCTGATTTAGACCACAAAAAGGTTTTGTGATGACAGTTTCTTTTGGTGTGACCGTTTCGAACATTTTAACAGTCATCTGACCCTATTCCAAATGAGAGCTCTGAGATCCGCAGGTGTTGTTGGGCTGCTGCTGAGAGCTGTCGGTGGTCTTGTTTGAAGACCTTTTACGTGGATGTTTCAGGTGAATTTGAAGGTGTGTAACTGTGTGTAGGTTCTGTGTGTCTGATTTGAAGAATCCCCCCCCTCCCAAAAAATCATGACACATTCTTACTCCAATAATTCACAGCTTCCACAAAAGAGGCTTTAAAAAATAATGTACAGAATTGATCAATTAGGCTTGTAATCCCAGTACAGACTAAAGCAAATTTCAAGTTAACTAATAAATATAGAAATAATGAAAACATTCCAGCCCAGTGCCAAGTTCCATTTCATTCATTAGAAAATGTATGTGCTTGTGTGTGTGTGCGCATGTTAATCATATACATCTTTTAGCAGTAATATTTTCTTGTTACGTTCAATCTACAGCACAGCCCCAAATAGAGACAGAGCTTGACAGAAAATAGCACAAAATATCCTCACAAATGAGGTCACAGATGTTTAGCCCGAAACCACAATGGTCAGAAGCTCTCAAATGCCGTGATATTTTGTCTTATATTCTGTGTAAGTGTGTGTGTGTGTGTGTGATGCTCATACACAAATCAGAATCATCTAAACGAGGCTAATTTCCATTCTTCTCGGCTCCTGCTCACAGGAGGGCGCAGAAAAACTTTTTCTCCCTGAAGGGGTTCTCTGAGGTGGGCACGGGGGTGATGAGCGGGTCCTCGCAGGCGTGCGCATCACAGTAGGCCATCAAGTCAGCCGCCGCCTTCGACACCTGAGGGGGGAGTGGTCTAACTTTTAATTCACTTCACGTTATTATAATTGTATAAGTGCATAGTCTGCAAAAATACGTCATTACGATGCACTGTGTTCCAGCATGGATGCTCTCCTATTCTTGGCTTTGCTTTTATATGCTATTTTGGTATTGGTTATTTTTATGGCCTATTTACAGGGGTTGGGGACATGCCAAAATCTAGGGTTAGGCTTAGCTCAAGTGATAAAGCTAGGGTTAGGGTTCAGATAATGGTTGAGTCTAGGACTTTGATAAGAAATAAACCTCATTCTAGATTGATGTTTAAAGCTGGAACCAAGGTTAAATGTTATGTCAATGTTACTCTTAAGGCCCACATACAGGGGCTGGGGATATGCCTCAATCTAGGGTTAAGAAAATGGTTAACCCTAGGACCATGATAAAAATTTAACCTCATTCTAGATTGATGTTTAAACGTGGAAGCAAAGTTAAACGTTCTGTTATTTTTAAGGCCTTGATACTTAGCTTGACCCTACGTTTAAGCTAGGGTTAGTGTCATGAAAATGATTCTAGAACTTTGATAAGAATAAACCTCATTCTAGATGGATGTTTTAAGCTGGAATCGAGGTTTAATGTTCTGTCAATGTTACATCTAAGGCCCAGATACGGGGGCTGTGGATATGACTAAATCTAGGGTTAAGCAAGGGTTAGGGTTAGGTTAAGTCTAAAATGGCTAAGTCTAGGACTTTGATAAGAATTAAACCTCATTTTAGGTCAAGCCAAAGTCAAACACCACAACTTGTGATTGCTTAAATGATTATAGGACGTGTGTGGCCGGAGGGGCTTCCAGAATTAGGGCACACCTATTAACCTGATTCCAGATCTGTGAGCACGTCTGGTACAAATGAGTCAAGAGTGGAGCAGCTATTTAAAGCTAGGGCTGTCACGATACATCAATCTAATGATCAACCATCCTGCAGCATCGAGCCAACATTACAACATCAATCAGACATCATACATGCTGTAACATTAGAAGGTCTGTAAGAGATGACACCTCTGCTTGAGCTCAGGAATAAAACTGTCAAATAATATTTTAGTTGATTTTTGGGATTTGACAGGAATTAAGTGATGGTATTAAATCTGCATATGATCATCTCATCTAATGCTGACTCCTGAACTGAATTGAATCAAAATCATATCGTAGCAGAATTTTGCAGATGTATCATTATGCATTGAATCAGTATAATACTGTATTGTGATGGAACTTGTGATTTACACCCTTATTTTATACCAGAAGACATTTACATTTTCATTTTTTAAATAAATCCCCTCGACTCACCTTAATCCGACAAAAACTGGCTTCGATCTTCAGCTGTTCCACCAGCTTCCTGGCCTGACCGACACTCATGGTGCTGTTCACAGGGGTGTCTCCTTTCATCCTTATACACACACACACACACAATTAGCAACAAAAACACTAGCATAAGGCCAAGGACCAGGTTGAGTTGCATCAGCCCACAGCCCATAATTAATTGTTATGAATGGAACAGGCTCATCTTAAAGCCTCACGGGACTCCAGATTAGCAAATCTCTGTTGCATCACTAATTGTTATAGATGCTGTACGTGCTTTCGGGTACCGGCTAGTCACAGCACTCGGTCAAATAACGTTTCCCACTTCAAATGGAAACGTCCTGAAAACCCCCTCCTCTTCCTCTCCTCATCCTCTCCTCTCGTCTTTCCTTCTTCTCCTTCTCTCAGGAGATTCGCCTCCACTGGTGTCATTTACTACTTCCCTCCTAAAAGCTGCTGCCTGCCCTAGAAAACCTAAACCTCACCTTGATATTTGACTATTTTGATTGCAGCAGCTCTGGTCGTACTGCAGACCCAATGGATTCCTTGTGCTTCTGTTGATTCAATATATTGGCTTCTCTGCATTTGTGGCTGATCAAATATCATGTCAATAATCATTCATAATAATTTAAGGACTTAAAAAAATTTATTCTATCTCTTCTAGGTAGCTTGAGTAGAAAGAGAAATCATGCAGGCTTTGATTCCTACATAGACTGTTACACCAAATGTTGCTGCATCCAACAACAGCATCAAACGAGCAAATATTACAGCAAAATTATCAAATATTATTACTGTTTTGATTTCATTTTTAGATGTTTGCAGTCATTTATGCCATCATATATCATATATCATAAATATACACTGGGCCAAATTCATTTACACCAATCCCGTCTCCTCACACAGCATTAGCTAATAAAATTAAATTGCATTTCTCTAATGACCAAAGACCACAAAGCATCATTCAGCATCAAAGTAGAAGAGCAAATTGAAAATCTGCCTGATGCGAGAAGGAGAGGATGGTGAAAAATGTACGAGGAAGGGGAGGATGGACGGATGGAAGGCGGAGAGACGGGAGGAAAAAGATGAGCATAAGAGAGATGTGTGAAGGTCTGTTTCCCCTTTTTCTAGGCCTTCCATCTCCCATCTCTCTCTTTCTTCCCTCTCTCTCTATCTTACCCTTGTTGTGTTCCTCTTCGGCCGTTATCTCTCCCTCCTCTTCTCTCCTTGTTCAATTCTCCTGCTCTGTGTGTGTGTTTTTGTGCTGTCTTGCTGCCGGACCCCACCCTCACCGACGCTGTGGATGCTGCCCTGCTCCGTACAGTCCAGTGCACTGCAATTCTGCTACAATGAGCAGCAGCTCCCTAATGGATGCAGAAAACTCCCCTCTGTGGTGAGTGGAACGCGCCAAACTGGGGCAGGGGGCTCCACTGGAATTGATTAGTTAGGGGGGAGGTGGTCCGTACCATTACTGCAGCAGTGGGGTGGGGTGAGGGGGAGGTGATGGATAGGTGAAAATATACCACACCACGCAAAACAGTACACAGTTTGGGCACCAGTATATAATGTGGGTTGTCAAATGAAAGCCTTTACCAGTCAGCAAGCTGGTGTATCGTACACAGATTTCCCTTTGAATCACTTCATCTTCCCTTTCTTTGCTGTTACCATGGGAACTGCTGCAGTCTCAGCCTCTTTGACTATAGCGTGGCACCATTTTGACTCTCACACCCAGGTTAAGATCTTATATAGCTCTCTCTCTCTACACACACACACACAGGCGCATATTACTATCTTTGTGAGGTTTTTCCATAGACTCCCATAATGACTAGATCTATATAATTTTACACCTAATCCTAACCCTAACCTTAACCTCAGTAACCAAAAGCACATCTTTTACCTCTTTTACTTTCTCAAACAAATGTCCCCACAAAGCCCCAAAAATGACTAAAAGTGATTTTAAGGGACAAAAAGGTCCCACACGCACACAGTGTATATATATATATATATATATATTATATATATATATATATATATATATATATATATATATATATATATATATATATATAAATTAATTTTAAGATCCAAAATATCTGTTTTTTTGATTAGTGGGAATAGTATGATAAATAGTCATACAATAATTATCCAATAATTATTTTTTCTATTTGTTTGTGAATATTGTGTTGAATATGATTTATAACATCCAAAAAAGATTAATATGTTTATTTTTGGATCCACTGAGGCATGTGTTGAATAGTGTGTTTATAAAATGTCAATGTTAAAGGGCCGTAGAATTTTTAATCACGAAAATCTAGAATTTTCGTAGAAATTTTTCTCTTTATTATCCGAAGTAACGCAGCCAGATTATCACCAAATTAGCAGGTTTGGGGAGTAAACATCACTAGTGCTGTAGACTGCAGACAGGCGCTCTAATCTGGCGTTAATCTGGGTTTTAAGGCCGAGTTTAATCGTGCGAGGTTTGTCCCTCGATGGAGGCTGTATTTGTAGTTTTGCTGTGCGATGAGGCGCTGGCTGTAGACGTCCACTCGCTTCCTCAGCCTGAAACGCGGTGATGTCGCTGTGTCCTGACGGTCAGTTTACTTTTATTTAATCTAATAAACTGGTGGCGACTCGGACAAAAGGAACTCGCTAGCTCTTTAGCTTAATGACTAACTGGCTAATACGCGGTTAGCGCTTTGGGACGCAACCGGTGTTTCTGATGACTGGGAGCTAACGCTAAGCCCGCTAACACTGGCGCCGCTTTTTGGCTGTGGGCAGATTATTATTAAAATGTTAATGTTAAAATAAAAGTTAATGTAAGTTTATTGAAATGTTGTGCTCTTTATATATTAAATCATTGTGACGACCTGGTGTTATTGTCTTGCTGCTCTTCTGAACAGCTCATGTTTCTCCTCAACATCATTAAATTCTCCTGCAACCGAAACTGAATTTGGTAAATAAAATGTAATTATATTAATTACAATATTTTTCCTACTGCACCTACTTTCCTTTCTGAAACCATCCGCACTTATGGTTGTCTTTAAGAAAACTGCTTTATATTGTGTCATTATTATTAGTTTAAAAGACTGTCGTTACTATAGGCAAATGGTGATAAATATTTCTACGATTTCACTACATTTGAGACGTTATTTTATCACAGTAAAGTTAAACATTCATGTCTTAATGCGTACCTTAGTTTGAGATCGAAATATTAGCACCATCCGTTTCAGGATGATTATTAATCTTTAAAATGATCACAAATGTTCTGCATGCTCATGGATGTTTTTCTTTTGTATCTGCTTTTCTTTGTAGGTTTTAAGAACAACAGCCGCATGTGGTGTGTTTCGGTGAAGTTAACCCAAAACAACACGACTAAGGTGTAAAACAATAAAACCTTAAAACTAGGAATCAACTGGTGTGTTTTTATCAGGATTTATGCTGCCTTGTCAAAAATCGCTCTGTGAATCAGGACTAATCGACGATATTGATTTTTTATTACGATACGATGCAATTATTTGCATGTTTATGTGCCTGATAACCGATATTCACCAACGATATTTATTTACTATTATACTTCTGTTTTGACACAGTGATTACAACACCACTGAACTAGCTAGCATGAGCAGCAACACTAACATTTCAAGCACAGGAGTCATATCAACTTTGCAGAAATGTAACTTCATTTTAAACTAATTTGAAGTTACATTTTAATTTGTTTAATTTAACATTATAATTTGCTGGATAATGTTAATTTACTGAATAATATTCTGAAATATTGAAATATAACAAACAAAACTGTTTTTTATTGCTTTTCTGATATATCACAATTATGTTTAAAAAAAAAAAAAAACTAAACATTTTTGTCGTTCTAGATTATGAAGTGCGTGCTGACAATGCGCATTCAATTTCTTAGTTTATTTATTTAGAAGATGTTTATTAGCGGAATGATGGTTATATAGTAAATGTTAATATAATTCGGGGTGTTTTAGTGAATCTTGTTAAAAGTTATATGCGGTGGCTGTGCTGGAGCATTTCATGAGCATCAACCCGGTGAGTAAACAGCAGAATGGAAGCGACTTCACGAGACGAATGATGAGCATATAGATGCTCATTAGTGGCTGTATTTAATTCAGGCAAGTTACGTCTTTATTGGAACAGGACATGACGGTTTATCTTAGCATTCGTGACTCCGACTTCACGAAACAAATGATGAGCATGTAGACAACAGAGAGCGAATTAAATTCAGTGCTTTTATTTACAAGATGCACTCATCCATGACTGTAAATGATTTAATTCATGCAAAGTTACATATTTATTGGGATAGGACTTGATGGGTTATTTTAGCCGACCAACTTCACGAGACTAGTGATGAGCATACAAACAACATGAGAGAATTAAATTCAGTGCTTTTATTTACAACATGTGCTTATTAAAGGCTGTATATTATTTAATTCAGGCAAAGTTACGTCTTTATTGTGACAGGATTTGACGGATTGTCTTACGTGACTCTGTGAGTTCGTCTTTATTTCTTAGAGCCAAGCTGCACAAACTACATATCAGTCATTTATGTAACACATCTAATTTGTGCATTAATAGCTGTTATGTTAAATAAAGTTTACTAAATATAGCAAAGCAAGTAAGTATACTTTACCTGTGCACACAGTTGTTGTTTCCCCTCAGATGCCGTGCTGCAATGGCGATCATGCGCGTAATTCTCAAAACACCCACAACATGGCAGCGTTTATCGGTGAACCCGATATTACAAAACCGATAACCGATTATGGTAAAATGCTTAAATATCGGGAAAAATATCGGTAAAACGATATATCGGTCAATCTCTAATCAGGACATGCCTTTTCTCTAAAAGCCTTTGCCATTCCATACTGTCTCTCATCATATTGTTTGTGATCATTTATACTGTCTGGCATTTTTCTCTGTCCAATATTACATACTCCTCCTCTGTTTGCTACTTATTACATTGTTCACTGCAGTGCAGTTGCACTGGGCACTTTAAACAGTCACTTTAAATAGTCACACTGCATCTGTGTTTGTGTATATAGGAACAGTTATTTATTTATTTGTACCTTTCCCTTATCTCCTTTTCATTCCAGTTTGTACTGTGACTTTATTTTTATTTTATTTTACATTTAAATTGTATTTTATATTTTTAATTTTTGATTATGCCCAATTGCAGTCAGGAGCGGTTCGGGATACATTTCACTGCATTTTGTACTTGTATAACTTGCATGTGACAAATAAAGAATCCTGAATCCTGAATAATGCTACCTTGTTGTATAAATGATGTTTTTGATAGCAAACGGGTAAGAGCGCTGTATGAATATGGGCAGCGTGGTTTGATACTATATAATATCGTCTTTACTTAAAATTTAAGGAGTAGCATTAATTGATAGACCACCAAAATGACACTTATTGTGACAATACCACTTCATCACATGTTTAAATGAAAAGATAACTCTTTTAATTGTACATATGTTATTTGTTTTAACTAAATGTTTACTGGTCAAAAGGTGCTATAAACCAACCGAAGTCTCAACACCAAGGTAGCGTGGATTTATGGGCGTGTGAGCCTGATAACCAATATTTTGAAGCAGTGCTTGTCTGTTGTTGAAATAAAGTGTAGTATCAAAATGTAGAATAACAACACCGACGACACTTATTTGACGTGCCTTTTAGCATGTGTTTATTTATGAGAGCTTTTCATAGTGTTCATAACACAAAAAGTGCAGTGAACTCACAGCGGCTGTTTCTTATCAGACAAACAAACAAACAAACAAACAATGAGCAAATAAGTAATGTGATATTCTACTGGTCACTTAAGACCGAGAGATGCAGCTGCATCAGAGCCAAAGCACATTTTTACATTAATGTATTATTGCTGTTGACTGATACCGATAAGAACTTGGTTGTAAAAATTAATATTTTTGTCTCTTATAATAAATCTCTCCAACCCCAGATCAGAGGTGTCCAGTTCCTGGAGTACCCTGTAGGTTTTCCAATATACTTGACTTTGGAACGTTGACACCTCGTCTCAGGTGAAAGCTCACCAGGTATGATGAGAATCTTCCAAAACTGGAATTGGACACCCGCTGCCCAAGATCAAACCAGAATTATAACATTTTAAAAGTAATTTGCAATAATGTTGTTAATGATGCTCACTTTATAATAATTCCTGATTGTAGGATAACAACTGAAGTGCGCTGATGTGGAAGAGGAGGCTCAGGGGGTTTCGATGAGCGGCTCGGTGCAGGAGGGCAGGAGGAGCGCAGCAGTCTCGTCGGGGTCGGGGGTCAGCATGGGGGGCCCGGCGCTGGCGTGGCTGCAGGACGTGGTGGGGGTGACGCTGGTGCGAGCTCGCCGCACCCTCCTGCGTGCCGCTGTGCTCTGCTGCGTGCTGCTGCTGCTGCTCTGGCTCTCCATCTTCCTCTACGGCAGCTTCTACTACTCCTACATGCCCACCGTCAGCTTCTCCACGCCTGTTAACTACCACTACAGGTACGATCAGCACCGGAAACCTGCACAAAATAAAGACCAAGCAAAGAGTTGCACTTTATTATTCTTGCTTACCTGTGCAGAGAAGAAACTCCGGTCACTCTCAGTTTACAGCTGGGGGATTTGGCTCAAAGTTCAAATCATAATATTTTTGCAATATTTTATTGTATGTAAATATTTATATATACACAATATATACATAATATTTTTTAGTGTATATAAATATATGTATGCGTCAATATTTTTTCCTGTCCAGTTTTTCCTTGGAAAGAGGTCACGCGTTCTTGTTATTCTTAGATTAAATTATTGGATGTAATTACACAGAAAGAGCTTGTGAGTGCAGCTCACGCTGTCTCTAGCCTCAAACTCTGAAGATTCTTCGCACACAACAAACATATAAGACAAACATGAACAAAATATAGATATTAAGACATGCATGTAAACATAAATGCATGAAAGCCACTTATCTGACTGCAGTTCAGTCCACAGGCTGCTCCTGGCTGTAAAGAAGTTCACCAGATATGTAGTTTAACATCAGTAGATTATGCAGATTATTGTTACCAAGATTACAGCCAACTGAAGTGAAGTTCATTTAATCCAAATGTAAGCCAACCCCATCAGTCCTACAGCAGTCTACATTCTGTGCTGCAGATCATCCGTTCCAAAGTCATCATAATGCTTAAGTAGACAGTATGACTTATGACCTTATTATGAATAATATCTAATCTAGTGACTGTGTTTCAGGACTGACTGTGAAACTGTGGACTCCGTTCTGTGTTCGTTCCCCGTTGCCAATGTGTCTCTCTTAAAGAACAGCAAAGAGCAGGTGAGATTTGTGACATGTTATCATTTTAAGCTGTCTTAAGATTTCTTTTGAAGGTGTTCAGAGATTTTCACCTCAGAAATGTGTAGGTGCCATGTTACTGATCAGGAATCATGTTGCTTTTTACATTTTTTATTATCAAATTTATTTATCAGCAGATTTGCTGTGTGTGTGTGTGTGTTGCAGGTGATGATGTACGGTCAGCCGTATCAAGTTTCTCTGGAGTTGGAGATGCCGGAGTCTCCCACTAACGAGCAGCTCGGCATGTTCATGGTCAAAATGTCCTGCTACTCAAAGTCTGGACAAACCGTGTCCACCGTGGCTCGCTCTGTGAGTAAAGAGATTGAGAGCCTCTCCTCCCCATCTTGAATTTTTACAACAGTTTATATTTACAGTATTTAGCAGACGCTCGTATCCAGAGCAGTGTACCTGTAAAGTGTTACTTAAATCAGTAACTGTTTAACTATGCGTATGTCACAACTTGTACAAACTTGTCAAAGAAAAGATCAGACGCTGATACAATTTCTACAAGAGCACATGCATGACAGTAAGTGTGTTTACGTGCTTTAAAAGGTAAGTGTGAGGAGTACTGAGTCTGTTAGGTTCTCTTTAGTCAGGTGGCTCTTAAGATGTTGTTTCAAGACAGCAGGTGGCTCAGCAGTTCTCATAGCAAGGGGACGTTGGTTCCACGGCCGAGGAGCAAAAACTTTAGCAGTTCTGAAATTTGGGATTTGAACCTGTCACCCTCATTATGTACACATGTTGCCAGAAAGGTGTCTTTATGCATGTCTTCCTCTCCTTTTGAGTAGGAGGTTCACACACCAATCTCTGAATGAACATTGTCATTCCTTTGTGAGTTGTGATTAACGTGACTGCGGTGATCAATCACATATTATCTGATTTTTATTCCACACTGTTTTTTCTGACCGCTGATCCTCCTACATAGTTTGTGCTAGACAAAATGTTGATATGTGCCCTCGTTCACGAGTTCTGTCCATTTTTGGTTAGTTTTTTTTCCCATAGATTAACATGGAGCTGAAATTTCAAGGCTTTACTTGAAGGCCGCAGTTCTTCACAAAGCCACAAAATGTGAGGTGATTCGTGGGCCCATCACTCGTTCTTTCCCCATTCACTTCACTGCATTTTATTCTGTCTGTCTACTCGGCCAGTTTTCATGTCACAGCTACAAAACTTGAGCATCACGTTGGTGTTTTCTCGCAGGAATGCGTCACTAGTTTGTGTTAGAATCATAACGCGTTTCAGTGATTTTATGTATTCTGTCAATGACAAATTATAGCCACTAGAGGGTGCAGTAAACCCGTTTATGGTTAAGTGGGTTTAAGTGAGCGATTGTGAATGAAGCACAACACACAGTCCACCACAACCAAATGTGACCTCTGCATTGACCCATCCATGAAGCAGCAGTGGGAAGCAATACTCCTGGGGACGGTACCTCGCTCATGAGTACCTCAGTGGTACTTTAACCTGCCAACACCCTAACCGTTACACTACCAACAGCCCCCATGTGTGCAAGTGTACAGAGGAAGTGGCCTAGTGGTAGAGTTGTCACCAAAAACATGAGACATTAATGCAACCCAACCAATCATTTTGCCTATAAGCGGAAAAACATCAACAAACACAACATTTTTGTGATTTTTAACCCTGCGACTGGCCATTAAAATGAAGGACAGTCCTGATGAAACCGGGACAGGTGCAACCCTACCTAGTGGTGTGTTTAGTCATCTAGCAGGCACAGGTTCAAATCCAGAATTCCACAACTGTTCACCTTCTTCTGTTATGTTAAGCCATTTCCTGTCGACTTCACTTTCCAGTTAGTGTGTGTTCGTTGATGGATCTGCGTCTGGTGCCCTTTTATGGGGATTTGTGCATCATTTATGTATCTTAATTAAGAACAACTGCCACACACTTTTAGTTTACGAGGGCAAATAAACTCTGTCGTTGCAGGGGTTAAACTAAGAGGTGAAATGTGATTTTAGTAACTGAGGTTAAGTTTCAGGTTAATTATTGTAATGAAAGGAAACAACTTCATGATGATGAGGATGATGGTGATGATGATGAGGATGAGGACCAGAGGCTCTGTCCGTGTGTGAGTTTAGGTTTTTAGTTATGAATTCAACATGAACTTCTCTTAAAAACCTTCTTAAGAACAAATTGGAGTAAAACTTGAACATGTTTGTGAATGAGGCCATGTGAGCTTCTTAAGAAGAAATTTGTCCTTAAAACCTTTTTGCAAAGCCTCTGATGTTAAACAATGTTTTCTGATTTTTAGGTAAGAAGTAAATCCACAACTGCTGAAAAGCAGCCTAATACACATTTTATTGCATGCATTTTTGTGCAAAACATTATTGCGTTCTTCAGTTCTACAGCTGTATAATATACAGTTTAAATGTCTTTACTTTCTTAAGAGCAAATTTAACAACAGATTTAACCAAAAAATTGTTGGTGAATGAGTGTTAAGGAGCCCATTGGTTCTGGATTCTTTCCTAATGGTTTATTGTTGTTGAACATGAAAAGTGCAGTGGGACTGTGTGTGTGTGTGTTTTGCTAAATATCTGTGTCTGTGTGTGTGTGTTTCTGCAGGCCATGCTCCACTATCGCTCCAGCCTGCTGCAGACGCTCAGCACCTTGTTCTTCTCCCCGATGCTGCTGACCGGCCTGTCTGAGCAGAAGCAGCTTGTTGAGGTGGAGCTTTACTCCGACTACAAGTCCGATCCTGTGAGTCACCAGAGGAGCGTCACACCACCACACACTCCTCCACCCTCCGTCCTTTAATCCTCCCCGGCCATAGTCACAGCAGACAAATGCATTCACCCCAAATAGTAGAGCCACAGGTC
This sequence comes from Distichodus sexfasciatus, assembly GCA_032718565.1. Taxonomy (NCBI): domain Eukaryota; kingdom Metazoa; phylum Chordata; class Actinopteri; order Characiformes; family Distichodontidae; genus Distichodus; species Distichodus sexfasciatus. The sequence goes on along the minus strand of JAVGVS010000643.1, from coordinate 42,867 downwards.
GATGAATGGGATACTGCTCGTGCTTGGACACTGCACATCACCTCTTGCTCGTGGCCATGAGCGGGGTCCGAGCAGAAGCACCACAAAGAAGACCATGCACTCAACACCGATAAACAGAGACCGTCCACCAGAGGTCAAAGTTCTCTTTCTAGTTTCTAGTTTCTCTTGTCCTGAGAGGGCCAAGCAAGAAATTTGCCAAGAAATTCTACTTTCAACTGCAGTGCCCCCGGAGGCTCATGGCTAAGATATTTTGCAGATACCGTTGTAGTAATGCACAACATTTTTGTACCATATTTGGTGCAGTTAGACAAAGCAGCAAATAAACCAAACAGTCTGGAACGGTTCAGGAATTGCTAAAAGGCTGTTGGGTTCCCTGATTCATACCACAGCTCAGTTATGCAGATGGGTTTACAAAAATCTCACCTCACTGTCTGTTCTTATATCCTGCTGCACTATTAATCTGTTCATTTCATCTGCGTGCTGCATCAGGAGGATTAATTTTTTAGTTTAGATGTAATTCTTTTCTTTCCGTTTACAGTATGAGCCCACAGTTGGCGCGGTGATAGAGATCCAGTCCCGACGGGTGCAGATCTATTCCGCCCAGCTCAGGATCCATGCCTACTTCACGGGCATCAGGTCTGTGCCAGAACAGTTTCTCTATTCTGGGAATGTTCACAAGTTAACACATGTTCAAGTTAAAGAAATGTGTTAATCCCTATCGGGGTCATGGGGACCGGAGCTCTGCAGGGCACACAAACAAACTCTCAATCACACCAATAGTGCATACTTTTTGATTGTGGGAGGAAACCAGAGCATCCGGAGAAAACCCACGGCAACACAGAGAGTCCCAACGAGTTCGGCCCTCCACACGAAGGCCACAGCCAACCCAGGGATCAAACTTAAGACCTTCTCGCTATGAGGCGACAGGACTCACCACCGTTCCACCCCATTCTTTAACATGCATGCCGTTATTCTAGTGCCACAACTTCATTATTTGCTGTTAAATGTTTTGTAATTGTAACTCCTTTTGTGTTAATTCAAGGATGAATTTTTTATTAGGTTCTCAGTGTTAACCATTTTAACATCAAGACTCATTGTAGGTGTTGTAATCTGATATGAATTGTTTTGATTATATAAGATTTGGACTTAATGACACAAAGCCTTCTCTCTATTTCATTTCTGTTTCCACCTTCCTTTACAGATATCTCTTGTATAATTTCCCTCTGACGTCAGCAGTCATAGGAGTCGCCAGTAACTTCACCTTCCTCTGTGTCATCGTGCTGTTCGGGTACCTGCAGTTTATTTGGGGTGGTCTGAGACCCCCAGAGCAGGTTCGAGTACAGGTCAGCCTTCACACAGTCCCGCCAAGATTTTTACCTTGCCATCAGTGTTTACACTTATACTGTACTTTACTGTATCCATGTGTGTAGGTGATGATGGGAGACACGACACGGCTTCAGCAGAGGAGAGAGGAGGCCAGACAACGCATGCGGACTTCAGCGAGCACTCCGGGTGAGATCTACCTTTTAACTTCACCAAAATTACATTACTGTGACCACAAACAGCTTGACCCTAAACTTATGTATTTGTCTTCCAGTTATGAAGTATGAAAGAGAGAAAAACACATTTGCAGATGAACCACAGGAGTCCAAAACTCACAATGCAAACAACAAAAGTGAGTCTGTTAGAATGCATATTAGAATATAGAATAGAATATGATAATCTGCATTCATTTGCAAACTTCTTTCACCTTTGATCATTTTTCCTGATTTTGTTGCAGGCCAGCTGGACACGATCGGTTCGAGCGAGCTCAAGCAGGACAACGTGAACTGTGAGAATTCTAAATCTCACACCGATGCTCACACTCATTTGAACTTGTTATTCTCACACCATTGATGTTTCTGTCTTTGTGCAGCGGACTTCCAGGACTCCACAGACGACGGTCTAATGCTCATAGAGGCTCCCCACATTTCAGAGACCAGCGAGAGCGAGGAGGAGCCCGATCAGCCTGAAACACCGTCGCAGGACAACGTCCCAGCCCAACTCCTGTCTGACACTGGTATAAGACAAAGACAAGGACCCTGGATGAGGCTCTGACTGTGACGTGTGTCTGAACTAGTGTAAGATCTGAGCATGAAAACACACGCACATCTGCTTACATAGGCTCGGGCTTAAATATCATAGAGCTTTTTTAACAAAAGAGAGGCCGGAAAGTTGCTCCGACGGTCGATAATATTAATGTGTCTATCTATAGTAGCAAACGTTGCTTGTTCTTTGTACGCACACAGCATAGATCTTATTACACTGAAATGCAAATACAACTGATCAGTTCTGCTTCTGGGGGGAGTTTGCAACCTCTCTAACATCCTACGAAGATTTCCTGAAATGCTGCTCAACAGGTGCAAGAAGACCTGGACCTGGACATTTGACTCTACAGGACTGAAAGGGATGATCAGTGTTCTAGATCATTTTGTCACTAAATTTTGTTTTGAACTGCCATACATTCAAGATCTTAGTACATACCCAAAAAGAATGAGGGACACGTTCTGACGTTTTCCTGCTCAGTTGAGTTATTTTTAGAGAAGGAACAATGATTGTATATATGACTGGAAAACACGGAATCATTTCCACACAGTACTTTGGTATCCAAAATCCTCCTTACATTGAAACTAAGTTGTGTAAGTTGGGGGCTTGTTGGCTAGTAGAGATGAATACAGCTTGAGTTCAACAGACCGACGACTGCATAAGCGTTGTTGCAAAACCACATCCATGCATTTTGACTTTGTTTTTCTACCTCATTTTTGATATTCAGGTTATATATATAGTCAGAGGACAGCACTGAGATCTGTTACATTTTGATCAGAGATTGAGTTCAAGTTTGTTTTGGACATTTTTCCTTTATTTTATGTGCATTAATTGTTACATTCCATGTGCTCACATAACACAAAACCAAGTGTAGAGAAATGCATTTAAGTAAATTAAGGTTTCAGCGAAGCATTATAATTCCCAATGAGGATGCAAAGAGCATGCTTCAGAAAAACAAGTCTGCATGTCAACATGATATAAAGTGCTGAAATATAAGTCTAAATAGGACGACCAGATATTACATGCTGTCATGTATCTTCTGAGGAAAAGTGAATTAGTAAAAAAAAAAAAAAAAAGTAAATTTTATTTACGAACAGAAAATAAAGTGACGTGAGAGGAGAGCTGAATTTTCCAAAGAGTAAGATTTATAACATTTTAAAATATTCGCACAATAATTGTGTCTAACATGTCATGGTTGTTTTATACTTTCATGTATGTAATGTAAATTTGTATGCTGTGGGAGAATGTAGGGGCCTGTACCATAAAGTTGGATTTTTGTGTCGGCAAGCTTACCTTGAAGTAGATCTTAAAGACTAAATTGCAGCTGTTGGCAGTTCAGCTTTATAGTTCAAAGCCCAGAAGTGTTATGCAATTATGACTTTATGTACAACATTTCCTGTTTGTTTAATATATTTCTTGGTTGGCTGCACATTTTAAGAATAAAGCTTTAACGTTGAGAAGTAAAAATAATAATTTGACTAACCGTGTGATGAATCCTACGTCCAGGATCCCTTTCAAAACTATACGAAAACCTAAATAATGTTGTCACTTTTTTCAAATTTATTTCGACTTCCCATACGCATCGTATGGTTTGGCTCACAGAAAATGGATTTGTCACTTCGCCAGGAGATGACTCAAATGATGAGCTATACCTGTTTGAAAACTCAGGCTTTGTGTTTAAAAAATAAATGATAAATGACCTCCTACACTTTGGCAATGACCGTTATTTATATGTTCAATGCTGAAATGCAGTGACAGTGTTTACAGCTCGTACAGTTGTTTGTCAGGCCAAACTATTATAGTAACGTCTTATGGCTAGACTTCTTATAAATAGTATAAACATATATCATGTAAGATGATAAAACCTTTTCTTTAATTAATAATAAAAAGCCTTGCCGAAATACCTGCATAATACACTTCTGAAAACATTTGATTGTATTTAATTATAACGGGCATAATGACTAGATCTGTATTGTGTACCGTATTTATTTTGTGCATTATTTTGTGCATTATTTAGAACACTTCACAATTAGGATTTATATTTATAGTGTTTTAAAAGTATGTATGTTGGTATTGGGTCGAAAACCTGAATAGACAAAAGGTGAACTCGGGCGGACTCGGAACTTATTTTCAGCGAACCAGCACGGACATTTACGCGAAGAGACCAGCGGAAGTCGGAAATGAAGAATTCCGTAGCGCGTTAGGTAAGACGGGGGCTAGTTCGCTAGCTTACTTCAGTCCCGTTTGCGATGATATTTGATGCGGAGTGATAATTTCTTCTCGCCTCTAGTCCGCGGCGGTTTTGTGTGAGAAAAACGCTACCTAAAGTGAGTGTGAGTTCACGCGTTCGGGCCGACCTTTTAATTATTTATCTCGTTTTCCTTTGCTCGCGGTCGCGTGAGATGCTAACGGCGCTAGCAAACGTGGCTAAGAGCGCGCGCGCGCCGTGTTGTTTGTGACGTTACGCAGCGACAGCGAGCTAACAGCGCTACGCTAACGCGCCAAAACCAACACATTCTGCTCCTTAATTCCCCTGGGTTCGGGTATTGAGGTTCGAAACGAGTTGGATTTTTTTGTTTGCGAATATTCGCGAATGTTCTCGCTAATGTGGCTAAGCTAACGTTATGCCGCGCGTCGCCGCTGCTAGTTTATGGTAACAGGTTAGCCGTCAAGCTAACTAGATCGTTTCGCGCTCTGGTAAGTAGTTAGTGAAGTAGAGAAGTCGTTTGACTTCGTTCACGGCGTATTTACGAATAAATTACTTATTTATTGTAAGTATTTTAGTCCCATCGCGACTATTGGGAAATTAGGGCTGCACAACAAAGCGGCCGGATCTGTGAATCGAACAACAATTAAACGTGTCATTCTTCAATATTTTGCTACTTGATTAAAAAAAAAACCGCAGTGAAAATATTTTCTGATTTTTATTTTTAATCATTAATTTTCTATGCAGATGCACTGCTCTACTCTATCACCTGAATCTTTCTAGAGAGTGTGTGTATTTTGTATTTGGTAAAAAAATATAAATATATATATTACAATGTTGTTTTCCAGCAGCGTGCAGCCTTGAAAGCTCCTTTGGGGTTCTCTTGCTTTGAATATGACAGTCAGATTCCCCTCCAGGGTTTCACATCTCGTAGAAATTTTTTTCACTAAAATGAGCACTAATTGGTCCCACAGAAACGACAGGCCCCTTTGCTACTTTTAATAAGTTTTTTTTTTTCTCTTAGGCTTAAATTTTGTCGCACAAAAAAATAGACAATGAGCCATATTCCCTGTTTCTAGGTTTTTTCTGGTGCAATGGAGAACAGCGACGCAGTGAAGCTCTTTGTTGGGAATCTGGCGTTGGAAACAACACAAGATGACCTTGTAGCACTTTTTGCCCCTTACGGAGAGGTGGAGAACATTACTGTACTGAGGCAGTTTGCCTTTGTCCATCTGCAGGGAGAAGGGGCCGCTGAGCGTGCCATCCTAGAGCTGAACGGTCGAGAGTTTCAAGGTCGCAACCTCGTAGTGGAAGAGTCCCGAGGGAGGCCCCTCAACTCCATCAAAGTGTTTGTGGGGAACCTGAGTGCTATGTGCACTGCTGACGACCTGCATGAACTGTTCTCTCATTTTGGAAAGGTCTTGGAGTGCGACAAAGTAAAAAGTACGATGACCCACGTGACATTAGTAGCATGTAGGCATGGGCCGGTATGATGTTCTGACGGAATGATTGCCAGAAATTTCATAGTGTTACGCATACAAATCTAAAATTAGTTATTTTAACGCAGTGTTTTCTAACAAATACAAAATAATGTTTAGAATATTTGGAACACGTAGTTTACTTTAAAATAATAATAAATAACAAAAAATTTATCACAAATAAAATTCTAATAAATGTCCCCTTAATGCCCTGTTTACTACACAGTTCTGGCTCGAAGTAGTGGAATCGTTGTTCTGTTCACACTGCACAGTCTCCAATAAGGCAGTAATAGCTTTGACAGGCGGTTATCATCTACACCATCTTTCAGCGCGACTGCCCCATTGACTCTACAACACACGTTCTGTCACAAAAAGAACTGTGAGAATTGAAGCAGAAACTGTTGCAAACCTTGTGTTTAACAAAATGAATGTCGGGCAAACACTGCAACTTTAAAAAGCTTATTTTTTGATCTCTAATATGATGTGAGGTCTCCTTCCTCTTTCCACTGACTTGTTTTCTGCACTCATTGGCTGTAGCTTGTCGGCGACTAGCTGGCCGTTTGATCGCGTCTTCATAGTGATTGTTGTCAATCAAACGTGGAGTTGTACCCAATCAAGGACTTATGTACTTGTTCCCGAGTAACTGAGGGAACTCTGCACTTTGAGTCATAAAAAGACAACTACCACAGCAACTAATGACAATTTATAGCATCTTTGAAACAGATTTTTATCAAACCGCAGTATGAAACCGGCCCATGTCTTGTCGCAAGTCTACACTTGCTTATTGTGATGATGCTGCTGTCTTTTATTCTAATTTTTATTCTTCTGTCCTCTGTTTGCAGCTAAGCTTGCTTCTTCTGCCGGCTACGCCTTCGTGCACATGGAGCGCAAAGAGGACGCAGAAAAAGCCATCGAAGCTCTTCACGGCACTTCATTCAAAGGCCGCCCGCTCTCAGTGGAACTGTCCAAAGTGCAGCAGACCAAGCCAGCCACCGCTTCTAAGGTACCCTGTGCCCGCTGCGGCACTCAGGGCCATTTCGCTGGCGAGTGTCCCACCCGGCCGCCCATGGAGCACCACCAGAGCCAAGCGGCCGTGTTGGCGGCAGCTGCTGCTGCAGCCGCTGGTCTGCCCCTCTCCGTTCAGCAGAGCGTTCACAACTCTTTCTTCAACACCACCAGTTCAGACCCAACGTATGCTGCCCTAAAGGGCCTGACAGAAGGCACCAGCTCAGACGGCAAACCGGTCAGCTCTGTCGTTTACGGGGCGCTGGCCAGTCAGGTTTATGGCGCTGTGGCCGATCAGGTGATGGGCTCGATGAATAACCAGGCCAGTGCCGACACCTTGAGCTACGCGAGCACCGCGGTAGACGCACCTCCGGGAGTGGCACCGACCAACACTGCTTACGGAGCCACGGAAGCTGTGGAGCCCGACCCCCAGGCCATCTTCGAAGCGGCCCGGGCACGCTTCATTGAGCAGGGCCAGCAGGTGTTGGCCGAGCAGCAGGCCATCACCAAACCGGAACGCGACCGCAGCCCGCTGAGGCGCTCTGCGCCGCTGCTGCCCGACCCGGTTCCCCAACCCATCTCTGCAGCCAGACCCAAACGTCGAGCCCTGCTCCCCACACCGCCCGGAGGACCCGAGCTGCCAACTGCGAAAGACGGAGACCCCATTGCAAGGTATGACTGTGCAAACAGAGCTGCTCACTTTAGAGGCGAGGAAAGTGGTCAAATGTGTTTTCACAAAAATCGAGGTGTGTTCATACGGTTAACATCTTATTAGGTGATGCAACAGGCGGCTTGCCCTGCATCATGGGGCTGTCCTTTCTGCTTTTTGATATACAAAGCACTTCTTTTGATGTGGAGATATAACAAAGACACCCGTCAGCACGTTTATCTCCAGTTACTAACGGCCGAGTTGGATGTTGAAGCCATGCATAGGACTACACACAGCTCACACTTACACTGATACACTGACTTATGTTCCTCTGTCCTCTTGTTTGTTCCTGGCACTCATTGTGTTGTGAACGCTCATGATGTAACAGTAACTTCTACATATAGCATGTTAGAAACGTGACATGCAATGTCGGTTTAAAGTTACTAGTCACTATATTATCGTACTTGGAGCCGTAATTATGTCATCAAAAATATTTTCCTGAAATTTCTGTGTTCTATAGCACAGCACTAGTTTGCATACCGTTGTCTTTCTGTTTTAACTGGGCCCCTGGACAACTGTAACAAATAGCTTGTTGAGTTCACCAGCATGCTATCTGGTCCGGTGTAGATGGATTTATGTGTAATTTTTGTTTCTCCTGCTAGATGCTACGCCGAGTACATGCAGCAGTACCAACAGTACCAGCAGTACCAGCACTATCAGCACTACCAGCCGTACCAGTACAACTACTACGCACACCCGCCTCCCCCACCGCCGCCCCCGATGCCTGTCATGCCCATGGCACCCGCCGCACCGATGGACTCACACCCCCTGGCCGCGCCCGGGACCACCGTGTCGCCCAGAGCGTATGAGCCGCCCCCACCACCACCACCAACACACCACCACCACCACAAGGAGCCCTACCTCCGCCATGCTGACTACTCCCACACGCCCGAGCCCCCTTACCGATAGCCCCCCAACACCTCACATACACACACACACACGTGCTCATTGTGATGGAATGTGTGCTGCGATATAACTGAGTGTGTGTCTGGTAAAGTTGATTTTGTCCTGCATTAATAGTGTCAGGAATTTGGAGGTAGGGACACAGAAAGTATCTGACTTTTATTTTAGGTTAATTAGAGGTTTATTTTTCTCCCATCAGTTTCCCAAATTAAGGATCAGGTTTGATTGGTCTTCAGAGGCTGAAGTTTCACTGGTGATCTTAAACTGAATGCCAGTGTTTTCACAGATCATCCGTTAACAGGCTCACATGCGCATAAACACAATTTTCTTAGCCATCAAGCACTTTTGTCTGGCGTCTGCCCCTGTCAGATGTGTGCCTTGTAAAATTGCTTTTCTAAGTGAAATTTCCACATATTTTGTAGAAGTTTCAGGGCTTTGAGTTACAGGGTGTTTTTTAATGCCCGGGGGCGCTGTAATTCTGTTTTGTTTATTTGCGTCAAATTTTTGAGCCTAACTTTGGAGAGGATTTGGCTTGTTGAGATGTCTCCAAAACCTATCTGCTTTAATTCTGTACATTAACAACAAGGAATAATTGTTAAAGATTGTAGCAGGAAAATTTAGAATTTTGGAACACAGAGAGGACCTGTGCGTGTGGGTGTGTGAGTGAGTGAGTGTGTTCGTGTGTGACCAGACATGCCAGAATGTTAACAAGGAACAGTTTGACTTGCATCAGAGCCACACACGGTAACACATTTTTACCCTCCGTCAGATTTAAAGCAGGATGGCATTTGGCTTTTGTGCACAGATACACTCCTGTCAGTCTCAGCAAACTAACACACACACACTTGTGCTTTAAGGACCTCGGGTCTCTCTCAGCCCTTTAGGTGCAGCGTTTCCGGTGTGGACGGTGTGACGTCTGAACATGCTCTGGGTTAAAGTCGTCCGGTGGAATGAGGTTAGGCCACACACTCGATGGCCAGCTGATGATAGTTTGTCTAACATTCATCAAAAAGGACAAACCTTTCACCTTTTAGTAGATGGAAGTCCTCACACTTCATGATCGTGTTTTTCTTTTGGTTCTTCTCATGTCTTTGTTGACGGAGTTGGAGGTGACGGCCGTTATTAAGGAGCAGAACGACTGTACAACCTGCAGATAGCAATGATGCATGGATGCAGGGTTGTGAAAGAATCGATTGCCTTTTAGATTTACCTTCTTTAATGGACAAAATACTGTACGCTGTTCAGACAGGGTGTTCACCCTCCAGTCACTTTAGTCTGTCTTTCTTTAAGGCACCATTTTTCTTCTTCCTATTTGACAGCAGTTTGGAGCAGTCGCATTTTGTTTTTGTCCTCTAAACTCCCTTTTCCCCACATTTATGTTAAAGTATATTTTTGGATTCCAGAGTGATTTGCCTGAGCACATTTAGTGGATTTAATTGTGTAGTTGTAAACTCAGTTGCCTCGAGTTTCAGGATAAAGAAAGTCAATATCTAATGTATCTTTTGTTTAAAATTAAATAAACATCGTCAATTTGGCTCAAACAATTTAGACATTTCACATTAATCTTGGGTTTAATCTGAAAAGATAATCCTCATGTGTTACACAATTACAATGTTATTTTCCAAAGAAACTTGCAAATAGTCTTTGATCACTAATTTTTGCTCTCATGTAGGATTTGTGTAGTTATTCTTCAGTATCATTCATTGACATCAGTAAATCAATGTACTAAAAGCATGACAGAGGAAAAATTCTCTTTTAATGCTATTATGTCCTCTTTCCTTTAGAATGCACCTCAGACTGTCTTCAGTCTTTCATTCCAACGCTGAGAGATGGTGGGGTACTTGCACAAACACACTCACACACAACACACAGTCTAATGAACCCCGAAAGGCCTGGATACACTGAGCTGTCTCGTGAGCAAGTGTGACTGAAGAAGTTCAAAAACTGAACAACAAAAACTACTCAAAGCCTTAGCATATAAGCACCTAACCCACTGATCAGTAAGGAGAAGCAGAACAAACACTTGTCTAAAGACTCGTTGTCCTTCTTTCCTTTCCTGAGAACTGCTTTAGGTCTGGGATCATGATGAAAGAACGTTGATCTTTAGGTTTTAAACACGTTTGAGGCGTCTGTACTAGTGACTGAAACCCCTAAATCCCAGCAGTGTTATTTTGTGGTGTTAATTTGATGAGGAGGTGCTCAGTTTCTTATTTGTTTAATATGATCTGTTTAGTGTTAGATATAATTATTGTTTAGCTGACTAGACACTTTTTTTCAAGTCTCCTAATAACATACTCCTCATGTCTGCTGAGTGTATCCAGGCCCTGAAGTTAATCAGTCATAATAGCAGGTTTAGACCAAGACATTATTCTGATGGTGTTCTTTTGCATAAGGAACAGTGGACTTGGAAGTGTGTGGGTTTTTTAGGGTGGGATGTAGTTACTTGAGTGCCAGAGCTCCACGCCTTTCCCTAATGTAATGTCATTATTAAAGAAAGACAAATAAAAGAAGAAATTTAGTGCATGACTCTTGTTGCTCTTGCTGCTCTTCCAGCCACGTTTTCCCTTTTCGCTAACTACAGCTAAAATGGCTGCCGGGCCTCAGGACGCCAGGTTGCACATGACGGGGGGAAGAGAATTAGAGTCCCACAGTGGCACGGACGCGTTCCCACCAAGGTAAAGAGCCCTCTGGCCCCGATCACGCCTGCATCTCGAACGCACAACTCCCCTCAGTCCTCTTATGATTGTCCAACACCCTCAGCTCACACGCAGCTTCTGAGGAGGAATGTTTTCTTAAAGCCAACACAGTTGTAGGAATGCCACTGCTCAGCAAAGAAACCAGTCATTGAGCCCAGGCATATCCAAGTACCCAAAAAGCATTTTTCTGCCACTTTTGCCTTCATGGCACCATTAAACCTCTGAAAGTTTATCATGCCTTCTTTTTTACCGGTTTGAGGCTATGAGTAATGAATGACAATTTTGGGTGTTTGTGCTCACACACAAAAGCAAGTTGAAAACTGGAATTTTTCAGATTGGGAAAATGAGTTGTTGCCTTGGCTTGTTCTGTGGCATTTGGTCTCTTTAAAGCCTTTCCAGTCAGACGAGACGACTCTAAAGTGGCCTTTGAACAGTTAAGAAGACAGCACAGCTGTAAGGGTGCGTTGCTGTTCTGCAGGTAGCCGGGTCGGTGAGTAACCAGTGCGCCTTCAGCTTGACCCTCCCTCAGACACAATACCTGCCCCTCATCACTCTCACCTTTTCACAACACCCTGTAAGCTGCCACCCCCACCCTGTGCCCCTCCCCCCGCCTCACAGGAAGGAGCTGACAGGAAAAATCACGATACCATCTGATCAGATCAATGGAACACAAATACTGAAGTTCACAAAGTTCCACAAGAATATTCAAAGTCTGCCTGACACCTTTGGACAATTTTGTCAGTCAGAGCCCTTGTTAAACACTCCAGTACTGAGTTATACATTTAAAAAAATGTTCCAGTATCTTAACCCTGGAAACCCATAGGGTTTATTTTGACTGCAGGTACACAGTTATGGCACTGAGGAAATGTGCTCCATCTCCCGGTTTGGTTTGAACAACATGTGGAATAGTGTTCTATGATTTAGATTTTGAAATAAGTATTCAGGGAAATCACATTTCTTCAAGTAAATGTTGCTCATTTTACTACTTCTGCTTTGATCTAGGTTTCATGCCTTTGTCTTTGTACCTTTGCTCTGATCTTGTAAATTAAATGATTCTCAGTTCTGCTTTTGGTGCGTTTTGTTTTTCATTGACATTCAGTGGAGTTAATGTTTTTATGGTTTATGAAATGTGAACCTGCATCTTCTGAATAATGATAAGAAATTATATAATAAATATTAATGATAGATAATGAGAACTTATAGACATTTTAAGAAATGGCTAGACTGAAGGCGCCTACCACTTTTTACACAAAGATGTGTTCTTCATATGAAGAAGCTCAGACTGAAACAAAGTTCTCATCCTCAGATGGTAAGCACCTAACCCACTAATTGGTAAAGGAAAGCAGGTCAAACACTCATTCTAAAAACTGTTTTGCCTTCTTCAGTAGTGAGCGACTGAAACCCTGTGTTGGTGACTAGAAGACTGAACTCAAATCCTAGGAGAGCCTAAAACCAAAGTTGCTTCAGGGAGATTGTCTCTTCAACTAGGAAACGTAAGTTGTCAGTGATAAGAATGTGTGATATACAGTATGCTGGAAGTCACAAATTGTAGTTTCGCATTTTATCATAAAAGTTACTCTGGCTGTGAATGATGCTGCATTGTAACCCACGGCCTTCTGGTCCTAAAGAGAGACAACTTCCCTTCCTAGTAAGCAGATCTGAAAAGATTTTGGTAAATTAGCAAAAACTCAGTCTTTCCAGTACTGAAGACCCGATCTCCCAGATTTAAACCTCCAACCAGTGCGGTATCTTTAGGTGAATAAAATAAATTATTGTTGTGAACACACCACAGCACGCAGTGCACCACAATGAAATGTGAGCTCTGCATTTATGCCATGTTTGGGGACAGTACCTTGCTCATGAGTAATTCAGTGGTACCTTTACCGGTCTGGCAGTTGAACCGGTAACCTTCTGAACGCAGTGCCAACTCCCTAATCGTGCTACCGACTGCCCCCATCTTTGAAAACATTGTTTCCTGGAAAATTAAACAGACTTGAATTAAAAGTTGTTATTGCCACTCTTAGTGAAACTTCCCACTCGTGGCATCAAGTTTTATTTAGTTTGACCTCCGTTTCTCACCTCTGACTAATGGGTGTTAATGGGAGGCTACCACAGCGACACCCAGTGTTCAAAGGCGGAACTTCGAGTTAGGTTCCTCTAATAGCGGCTCAATTTATTAATATATTTGCGGTAGAACTTGGTCTGTTTAAAGTACAAATTGGGTGTGCTTAACGTAGACAATGCTTAGGATATAAAATCAATCAATGTAATGTGTTTAGTGAGGAGTTTTAATAGTGACCACATTACTGTTAACATGTTACTTGGCAATGTTATTACTTTCCCCAGTAATGAGTAATGTTTTATATTTTCCAAAACTGTCAGTATTAAAGTCACTAATCCACATGTAGCAGCATTACTGTCAGATCAGGGCAGTACTATAATAAGCGTGAGAAGAATAAATACTTTCAGAAATGTGGAAGTATTGTCATTATTTTGCGATTGTTCCAGTCAACGTTGCAAAGAATATTGTCCTTTAGTGTGAACACTGGCCAAACATGAGTTCAGCCCTGAGTCTCAATTCCTCTCATGTTTTCTTCCTGTTTGCTTTAGGGCAGGGGTAGGCATCTCTGGCCCTGGAGGTTTTCCCTCCTACCTAATTAGTCTCTTCTGGTGGTTATCTACCTGACCAGGTGTGGATGTTCTGAAATCCAGTTGGATGGAAAAACCAACCTCCAAGACACCGGACCTCCAGGACCGGAGTTGCCTACCTCTGCTTTGCTGCTTCGTGGCAATGCTGTACAAAATGCAATTCACAAAAAATTCTGTCTTAATATGTATGGCGTTATTTTGTGCCAAGCATACTTTGTGCGCGAAAAAAATTAACTAAACTGTGTTTACCTCACTTAGTGAATGTGAGCTCGCACCTGGGCTGTGTCCCGAGCCGCGTACTATAGCACTTAATAGTATGTGGTAGTATACATCTCAGGAGATAGCTGGGCTCTCTACTCACTAGGTAGTGCACATGGAGTGTCACGCGCGCTATTCGTCTTGGTACACTACAGTGCGGGAAGTGACTCTTAAAATGTTGCCCTCGCTCCTCTCACCTTTCATGCTCCTTTTACTTGGCACTGTGTTAGAAATGTCAAAAATGGCGTTATTTTTGTGTCAGAATTCTCAGCGCCCAATGGAACTTTGGGAGCAAAAAATCTCATCTTTACGCCCTGGACGCTGCCTTCTCATCAGCTCGGCAGATATAAGCATGAGAAACATTGGATATCGGCATCCCTATAGTTAAACAGGCTAAAAGTGGTTAATTTTCTTAAAAGCAAAGTGAACGTGACGAAAATAACGAAAGGTAAATAACGTTTTCGGGCGGGCGGCGGGCGACTCCTTTTCTGGGTAATTTTTACAATTAGAATTAAACAGGTCGAATCGTACGGAAGCGTAATGCGTTCACTTGAGAAAAATAATTCTGCTCTGTTTTTCTGAATTAACGAGATACAGGTTGTATGTTAAAAACAACCAAAAACGCTCTGTTTTTCTGAATTTCTCATTTCGCCTACTTTTAGAACTCGATTTCACTGCAATAATGTCACACCTTAGATTAATCCAGTTTTATTTTGGTTTGGGTTTGAGACACTGGGAAATATTTGCAGCATTAAGTAACATAGATGGCATTGTTATTAGTTTGTCGACTTTGCGCAGGCACCTCAAGGCTTTGCGGTTTATCTCGTTAATTCAGCAAAACACAGCCTTTTTTTAACATGGGAACTATCTCGTTAATGCAGAAAAACAGCAGAATTATTTTTTTCTCAATTGAACGCATTACGCTACGCTTCCGTAGGGGGAATCGCTTTAATTGAACAGGTAGAATAAAACCCTGTCTGTGTTACTGACATGCTGAAGCCAGGCTCTCGCCGTGTCTCCGTTTTAAATCCCGCCTCTCGTTGCCTTTTAAGTCGGTGCGCGGAGCGGCGGGCGGACAGACCGGCGCGCACTCGGGACTCCGTCCGTCCTCCAGCCCCGAGAGTGTGTGCGTGTGTGAAGCGGCGCTGGACCCGAGAGGCGCTCAGCAGCGTTTTGGCGTGTAGACTGAGGGGATTGTGAGCATCCCGCCCGCAGCAGAGGCACGATGACCGCGGTGGAGACGCAGCTGCAGTACCAGAGCGCGTACGTCATGATGAGCACCGAGGATTACATGGTGCAGGAGGACGACTGGGACCGGGACCTGCTGCTCGACCCCGCCTGGGAGAAGCAACAGCGCAAGGTGAACCACTTCAACCACACACTGCTGGCCACGACCCACACTCACGTTACAGCTCACTTATAACTTTATCATTTACATAAACTTGGGCATTAACCTGAGTTTTGGAATATGTTAATTCTGACTTCTTTCATTTTATCCAAATATGAATAGTCCCCAACTTTGTTTGGACATTAAAGGTCTTCACCTTTTATTTTTGACAAAATATCATTTGCTGAGGTTGTGTTGGCATTTTTTGTAAAATTACAGTCAGTTTCTAACCCTAATCATTTACTTGCTCCATAATTTAATAACGTGTGTCCATTTAAGTGTAAAAAAAAATACACGAACATACGCAACTCATATGCAGTCTTGTATTATTCCATTTCCATTTTTAGACTAAACTCGTTAAGATGTTATTTCAAAGATTATTCACTGCAAATCTGTATAAAAGTGTGCAACACCAAATTATAGTTACTGTAAACATGGTTGAAAGTGATGCCTATAATGCTAGAACAGTTAACTATGCAATTAAATACAGAATAATTATTTCCAATTAAATAGTGAGTCAATGAAATCTTCACTACAGGCTTAGTAAGTAATTATGAAACAAGGCATGAAGTTTAATGGATAGAATGTATGGAATGGTAATATTAAGGGTGGTACAGTAAGGTTTATATGACCTGTGCTGCTGATGTAATTAGCAGCAGGGTCAGATTTACATATGTGCATGAAGTGAGTGTGTAAATGTGTGTATGTTTGCTATAAGTTCACGTAGGGTGTAAGGAGGAGTTTAATGGTGCAACATATATTTAGTGTTAAAGGCTGAATGGTTATTTATTAATAGTGGGTCTGTTTGTGAGTCCTCATCTTGAAATCAGTGCAGTTTGTTTAATAGATGACCTGTTATGTCTGGTTCTATCATATTTATACATCATTTAGCAGAAATGCAGATTTTACTGCTTGTTGGTCAAACTTTTAAACCCGATAGAGGAGGTGGACTTTAAGAAACTTTTCTCAAATGTAAACTACAGCTACAGGGACTTACAATGCCAACTTGCACCTGATGCATTTCCTACCCAATTTACACCTGCAGCGTGTGGCATTAAAGCCGAACTGCCCCCAAAGTGACTGCAACAGGTGACGGCTTCGTGAGGAGGGGTGTGTACGAAGCAGTAAGGGCTGGATGTGGCTTCAAATAGATTCCTCGACCAAAAATACTGAAGCTGCCTTTCCCAACCTCATCATGCAGCTCTTTACCCATTAATCTTTGCCCCTGCTGCATGTTTCATCATCATCTATACGTTGTGGTTGGACTGCAGGTTTAATGATGCAAACCGCACTGACACATGCTTTCACTTTGGGACCTAAAGTTTTGTGCATGATGAATCATGATTGTTTTAAAGAAATTATTGCATTTGAATATATAAAGTCTAATATGGAAAGAGCCGAACCTATATGAGAAAAAATATTTAATATTTCTCTTACCATCAGGAAAGTTTAAAGCAACAAATTAAGTTAACAGTAAATATCCTAACCAGTAAAATAGGCATAATTAATACGGCATAATAAATAAAGCAACGCTGCCCTCCTGCTGTGTATAACTAGGAGGCTCTTTATGACTTCATGAAAGAGCTCTTGAAGTTTAACATTCCAGTTATATGTTGGATTAATGTCATGCCATTTATAACCTCACCACTAGCCTTCATAATCTGAAAATGTTTGCTTTTTATCTTGATGTTCATAGAAAAGAAACTATTTTTTAATAACTCAATAAAAACCTGAGGTATACATGTGAGAATCAGAAAACCAATCAGCGTGGAAGAATTGTGAATTAGGTGATGGTCATTATTTATTTTGCAATAAATTCAGCTTTCACAGAACATGTGGAATGAGTGACCAAGGCTCTGAATGACGTTTAGTTTAAGTGAACATTTACATGAAAAATGGCAAAAAGACAGTCCTCATATAGATTATATTGTTTTTAATCAGAAGTCATTATTACCACTACTATTATTATTATCAATAATAATAATAATAATAATAATATAATAATAATAATAATAATAATAATAATAAATGGCAATTACCTGATGTAATATTTTATACAAAGTTGTATCATTGTTTTTGACCTGTAAGTGAATTCTGGTATTGATTTGTGATATGTTCACAAAAAATTCCGCTTGCTTTAATTATAGGTTTCACCCTAAAGCACCCTTAAAATAAACCAGTTAAAAGGCGATTTCTGATGAGGGATTTCTGTCCGATGTGAAAGGCCAGGTGAGGTTATAAGGTATGAACATGTTCACTTTTGGCCCCCCATCGGTCAGTGGGGGGGTCGGAGGACAATCATGTGAATGATCAAATGGCAGTTGCTATTCCCAGAAGAGCTGCCCATATGAGGCGTCCTATAAGCCTGCCAAATGTAAGGAGTCGGGAAGGTGAGGGTAAAGCAGATCAGCAGAGGGGGGGTATGAGGGTATATATATATATATATACTGTATATATTATATATACTGTATATATATTTTTTATTTGATCTCCCCCAAAAGAGGCAGGATTCTAATAGAGAGGTGTGGTTATGCATTTTTCCATGTTACATAAATCCACCTCCTCTTGCTTACTTGGTCGTCTTGGATGTCACTCAGATCTGACTTCTCTTCTGCAAGTTGGCAAAAGTGTAACTCGGTTTTAGAAGAGTCGGATTACAGTTTCATGTTCACTCCATGCATTGAAAGTGTTAGTATTCAACGCTGAGATATGAGATTTAGTAAATTGATATACGTCAAGGACCAAAGTCATATTCAATAACTTTTAATGTAACTTGCTTTTTTTGCTGATACAGACTCAAACATAACAGCTTCAAGATAATGATGAACGATGAATGTTGTTTTCTTGTTGGTAAATAGGTCCAATCTTTAGTAGAGAGGGCTGCTCTGGCTGTCGAAATCTCTTTCTGAATTAGAAACCGAGTTCCTCAACCTTCAAGTGTGGCAGATGGTGCTGTAAATACCAACTACATGTTTATTCATTCATTTCCTCCACACACATCCTAGTCTTTACATGCTCCTCACTTATATACACTAAGGGCTGGCTTCTTGAACATGGATTAAGCCTAGTCTTAGACTAAATTGCAGTACCAATGGAGATTCACCACTGAGGACCAGTTTCCCAGATTATGATTAAAACTAGTCTTAGATTAGCTTTGAGTTTCAACGATGAATCTCCCGTAGTGCTGGGATTCAGTCAAAGTCTAGGCTTAATCCTTGTTCAAGAAACTAGCCCTAAAAGTCAAAAGTTAGTCTAAGAGTAGGCTTGGCCCAATGGGTGAATTTCCCAGTTGAGGATTAAGCCTAGTCCTGGACTAGATTTGAGTTTGAATGGTAAATCTCCATTGGTACTACAGTTTAGTCCAAGACTAGGCTTATCTGTGAGCCAGAAACCAGCCCAATATGTTAAACTTTAAAGTGTTGAAGGAGGAAAAACTTGATATACAATATACTGGGTGTTACAATGAAATTGGTATTTATAATGTATAATTCTGCTTCTAGGGAACATGTGTAATTTAATTGTCATTCTAGTACCGTTTCTTTTGAGACTGAAGTTTAGGATCGATAACAATTATTACTAATTAAGGCAACCGATAACCAATATTTTGATCAATATATTTCATCTTTAACATTTGCAATAGCACATAGTACAAACAAAACCCAAATTAAAAGCATATGTTTTATTTTATGACAACTTTTTATCAGGTTCTTAACCTCTTATCCCTCTGAATAAGTAGGGATACCACACACACACCGTCAGAATCACGACTTGGAATTTAACGGTTACTATATGAATTTCTCCGTATGTGAATTTGTTAGTAATTTCATGCTCAAATCCAGAAGTGACTTCGTAAAAACATGCCCTGAACCAAAAGTTGCAGGGAGCGCTGAGCTTCTGCGTCACAATGCTTCAGGCCTTCAGTGGTGATGAATTTCACTTTTAATTTAAACTTTTCATTTAATTTAAAAAAATCAGGCGTTCCTCTAGACCACAGACTGGTGACTTCACACAGCGAAAGGCGACTACATCAACGAAGCCCATTTTTTAATTCATTTTTTGGCATATCAGCTTGAAAAAATGACTGACATAATTGGTTGACCTATAATTATTAATCATATCCTTGGGTTGACCAGACTCGGAAACCTTGTAATGTGTGTATCTTTTTCAGTTCGTTGTGTTTTGTAAATGCAGTGCAGTAGACGGTAGGGTTCAGTGTGTGGTTGGGTGGAGCAGGATTTAGTTAGTAAGTACAGCTCCAGTAGTTATGGCATCTGTTTGGATGTGAGCAGTACAGAATCCTTCCTGTGTTGTTAATAACAAGTGAACCTTTCACACAGACTCGGCAGAATACTGTGGACGCTGCCACTTTAATCCATACGTGTGGTTTTGTAGGATCCTCTCAATAGTGTGTTCATTTTTACTGAAGGCCGACCAAAGGTCATACTGCAGTTTTAATGAATCTTTATGGAACTTTCTGTTTAGTGCTGACGTCAGCAATGTTGGGGCTTGTTATTAGGACTCCACCAATAAAAAGCATTGCATTTTTACATGATGACCATTTATTTTCTCACAGGTTGTTTAATTTCAGTGGTAAAAACAATCACTAGAATGTTGTGTATTAAATGCATGGAAGTGCACTTTAACAGGTCTTCTTTTGAGATTTCTTTCTAAAGCTGTTATTGCATTAGCACCCAAATACATTTACATTTACAACATTTAGTGGGTACATATATCCAGGGGTGTATTTCCCATAAGCATGGTGCTAACTACATTAGCAACTAAAATAGTGTACATTAGCAATTAACATACTGTGCATTCGCAACTAGCATAGTCTACGTTAGCAACTAAAATAGTGTACGTTAGCAACTGACATACTGTACATTCGCAACTAACAGTCTACGTTAGCAACTAAAATAGTGTACGTTAGCAACTAACATACTGTACATTCGCAACTAACATAGTCTACGTTGGCAACTAAAAGTGTACGTTAGCAACTAACATACTGTACATTTGCAACTAACAGTGTACATTAGCAACTAATATACTGTACATTAGTAACTAACATACTGTACATTAGCAACTAACATAGTGTACGTTAGCAACTAACATTGTGTACATTAGCAACTAATATACTGTACATTAGCAGCTAACATAGCATTCCTAATGTAACTAAACTATGCTATTGGTAAAAGCACCCCAGTGCTTCATAGTCTATGACTGTTCTTCACTCAGTAAATATAGACTTAAATCAACAACTGTCATTAAAACTTAAAAAAAAGTTACTGTCAGCTACGTTACACAAAATCAGATAATTTCCTGGTGGCAAATCTAGGTGTTCTGCTTTTAATCATTTAAAAAACTGCAGTAATTTACTGTTTTCTTTGCTGTACAGGCTGCATGTTGTCCAGCTTTGACCTCTCACAGGGTTTTCTTGGTGGGGAGGGCAATAGCCAGCTGACCCATTACCGCCGTGTGCCTGTAATAAGTGCTAATCCCCCCGCAGAACCGCGGCCAGCGTCCGCCTCAACACTGCGGTGATGCAAGCGGGCACATGGGGCCTTCTCTAAATCACAAAACTCTGTTCCAACAGTGACACGTTTATTACCGAGACACTTTAGCTTTCATTCGTTACGTCTCATCTGTAGCTAGAGTGCTAGAGGTGACCTCAGGTGTACATTTTGACCTGGTGGGCAAGACTGTGATCAGCGTCATTTCCTTTGCGAGAGTGCTGTGTGAAAAATAATGACGTGTAACACTTTCGAAGAATGAACTGCTGAAGGACAGGTTATTAAATGAAAAGTGGAGTAAAAGTAAGGGAATGGTTTTAAGAAATGCACAAGTAACAATGGTTTGTTTACACATTAAAATGGTGCAAAAATAAACATTGATTTAAGCATTAAAATGTTGACTGAAGATCACAAAAAAGGAATATTTATCAATAAATAAATATTTGTCTGCTTTCTATAAAGGGTAAGCAGGTAGAAACATCATATCCACCCTTCATGAACAGTTTCCACTTAAATCTTCTACTTTGATCGAAATCCATTTTCAGTTCATCTATGGAAAGGCAAAGAACAATTTTTAATGTTACACAAACACAAAACACTCCAGTAAAATTGAGGTGTTCTCGTCATAACCTCACGTCAGATTCAGTCATTTTGTATGTAGTAACTGAAACTGTTGTTCTGGAAGATATTTATTGTTTCTATCATATCATATGATAAGTTTCATTTCGCATTTTGACTATTCTTAAGTCTCTGAGCGTGACTGGCAGGGAGGCCAGTAGAATGTAAATAAGGAGCTTTCTAATCTTAGACTTTTGCGCCTCTTTTAAAAATGGCAAGGAGACAAGTATTCCATCCAGTTTAAGAGATGGATTAGCTTCAGACTTTTAAGCATTTATTAATTGCATGTTAGAAAGGTGTTTATTGAGCTGAGCAAATTATACATGTATCATTTTAATTTATGATGATGCCACTGACACATTTTCCACCACCTTGTACGCGGGAGTTTAACGTCATAACATGCACTGAGTTAAAACACCGCTAGCAGAAATGGAGGATTTTCAGAGTGTTAGCTGTAATGATGCTCGAGTAGATATACTGCTGCTTCCTATACACGGTACAAAAGACTTGACCACCTATTATCTTCAGATTTTGCTTCCAAAGAGTCAGACCTTTAAAAAAATATAGTCAAATCCTTACATATACGTTTGTTGCAATAAATTAGTGTACCTATTGTCTATTTTTTGTAGAAAAATGTAAAGAAATGGCTCAAGACTTGTGCACAGTAACTCTGTGCAGTAAAGCTGTCTAGAGGTGAATAGCGGACATCACACACTGCTTGACCGGCAGCACTGGAGTCTGAGAACAACACGACAATCTGATCATAATTTTAGACATTTGCTCCTTCCTGATGACAGAAGCCTGCTCACTCTGATGCTGTTTCCGTGGATATGTATTTATCCTAAAAGCCCAGTTTTGGAGGAGGATTAAACATGAAGATGACGTTTCTTTTTAAAGAGCCAGGCCTCCTGAAGTGGAAGCGTTTTATACAGCGTTGGCGCTCCGTTCCAGGAATGCTGAGCTCTCAGCTGTCTGCTGCTGTCTCCTGCTCCCCCATATAGAAGCTCCCGCGGGGCGTGGGGTTAAATTTAGTGCACTGTGGCAGGAGGGGGTGATTTGAGGGGTGGACACCTGCTGCAGGAGGGTCTCCTCTTCCAGTCTTACATCAAATTACATTGGGACTGAGCATTCTTCAGTCACCTCTCACACACGTCGGAGCTCTTCTTTACTCTGCTCAGCATCGCCGCTCCGTTTCCCTGTCAGCCCGCTGTACTGCTCCGCACATCCCAATCTTTCTACACCCCGCTTTCCCCACCCGGGATCACAGTGTGCAAGACCTGTATGAATGTGGCTTTAGACTTTAGAATAGTGAGGCAGAAGGGAGGAGGTGGAGCAGCAAAAGGAATGTGGGTTTAACTTTAGATTGATCACTTTAAGGTCCTGTTTTTTAACCAAACCCTGTGGCAAAAAAGTAATTTCCACCTGTAAACATCTTGAAGCAACCAGACTTTTTGTGCTATGTTCAATATTCAGGATTCTTTTGTCACTTTTTATACAAGTACAACATCTAGTGAAATCTAACGGGAATGATTCTAAGACTGTGCAAATCAAAAAAATAAAATTTAGAAATGAGAAGTTTACAGGTTAAGTTGAGAATCTTATAATAAAATAAAAACTAAAGAGTATGAAGAAAATATACACATTAAATATAGAAAATCATATATGGTTTGTACTATAGGCTGTGATTGTGCATATTCAAGTAAACTTTATTGTCATCTCTGCTATATACTGTACAAGTATACAGAGAGACGAGACGACGTGGCTCCAGTTTCTACTGTACAAAGAACAAATAAGGCAAATATATACATTAACTATAAAATATAAAAACTCTAAAGTAGAGGTAGAAGAAGAGAGATTGTGCAGTTTAGTTACATGCAGAATTCACACTAGAGCTGGATGATTCATCACACACCCGGGTGAGTTCATTACCCGAATACATTGAGTCCTAACTACACCGTGACTAAAATATGAGAGGAATCCAGTCGAATCAGTAGAGTTTGTAATGTTACTTTAAACAATATTTGCACAATGAGTGGACATTTGAGTGGACAACAATCCTGTGGGTGTGAATTTGTGGATCATAGTTGAAAAAGGTCATCATGCATGAAAGAGTTCTGTCTCTTTGTGTCTCTCTCAAAATATTATAATGAGATAACACTTGTAGAGTTTACTTACGCATGGGAATCGTTCTAAAGCTAAAGGTTCTGATTGTGTTTGTCCTCCTCAGACCTTCACTGCCTGGTGTAACTCTCATCTGCGCAAGGCTGGGACACAGATAGAGAACATTGAGGAGGACTTCAGGAATGGACTCAAGCTCATGCTGCTGCTGGAGGTGATCTCAGGTAAAAACCCAAACTGGCCTGGGCTAAAAAGAAACCTGTTCCTAAAATCTAGTTGCATGAAGGAAATCAGATTTACGTAGTTCTTTGTACAGTATAATAATCAGATATCTGTGTACCTGACAAATTCGGTTCTCATCATATTTTAATGCTGATCTCTTATAAATTGTTTTTTATTTGCTGCCAGGTGAGAGGCTGCCCAAGCCAGACAAAGGTAAAATGCGTTTCCACAAGATCGCCAATGTCAACAAGGCTCTGGACTTTATCTGCAGCAAGGGGGTGAAGCTGGTGTCCATCGGTGCTGAAGGTGAGCGTTTCATCATTGCTTCTCCTCTTACATTCCTCACCTTTCTCCGTGTCTGACTCTCCTCTGACTTTGTCTTCCATCTTTTTCTTGTGCAGAAATCGTGGATGGTAACGTGAAGATGACTCTCGGTATGATCTGGACCATCATCTTGCGTTTTGCCATCCAGGACATCTCTGTAGAAGGTGGAGCATCTTTTAAAAAACGTGCAGGATGTTACCGGGCGGGACGGTCTTTATGAAACCGATGGTAAATGTGTTTATTAATCAACGTCTTTCAGAGACTTCTGCTAAGGAGGGCTTGCTGCTGTGGTGCCAGAGGAAGACTGCCCCCTACAGGAACGTGAATGTGCAGAACTTCCACATCAGGTGGGCTCTTTCTTCCCCAACACTAATATATTTCTCCCAAAAAACACCAGCCCCAAATAAACGTCATCTTACAACTCGCTGGAACAGGCTCGATGCTTAGTAAGCTAGAAGCCATGTTGGAGTTTTTGTGATTCTATATTTTGTGGCGAATGTTGGAGAGAAATCCATCTTAGCATTAGTGGCAGCGTTTGAAATAGATTCTCACACTTCTTCGAGGCGAGATTGGGTGTATGAAATCTTCTCCAGCTTCTCTTGACCGTGTGTGTCCCACCCCTTACTCGATTTTGATTGGCTAGCAAGAGACAAGTGACATTGACGAGCTCTGCGCTGTTCTAAAAGCTGAATTTCAACTTGAAGCCCTCTGAGCGCTGCAACGAAAACCTTCTGCACCAGCGTTTTGTTTCTGCTGAAAGAGATTAGCGCTCTGAAATGTTGGCATTTAAAGGAGCCTAAAGGGCTGTATAGGTGTAGTATATGTCTCTTTACTGGTTGTTGATTGCTGTATCCGTCATCATGTTATTGTTATGGTCATGAATACAGCTGGACATTTCACTGGCTTTGCTGCACCGTCAGTCTCAGAGAATCTCTCCTTAATCCACCGCTCATCCCTGATTATTTTTCATATTCTGTGCTTTCTTCTTCACCACGTGCGCTTCTCATCTCCCTCTCTCCCTCCCTCTCTCTCTCTCTCTCATCCCCCCATCGTGTGTGTGTGTGTGTGTCTCAGTTGGAAGGATGGCTTGGCTCTGTGTGCTCTCATCCACAGACACAGACCCGACCTCATTGACTACTCAAAGCTACGCAAGGTGCTCTCATCTCTCCCTCTTCCTCATCTTTCTCTCCCTCTCTCTCTCTCTCTCTCTCTCTCTGTCTC
Source organism: Distichodus sexfasciatus (assembly GCA_032718565.1). Taxonomy (NCBI): domain Eukaryota; kingdom Metazoa; phylum Chordata; class Actinopteri; order Characiformes; family Distichodontidae; genus Distichodus; species Distichodus sexfasciatus. The sequence continues at coordinate 17,481 of JAVGVS010000643.1, read as the reverse complement.
ATCTTTCTCCATCAGTCTCCCTCCCTCCTTTCTCTGCCTCCCTCCTTCTCGGTCAATCCCCTGTTTTCCTCCCTCCCTTCCTGCTTTTATCCCTTCCTCCCTCTTCTTCTGACCGTCTCTCTCCCTCTTTCTCTCTATCTCGCTTCCTCCCTCCCTCCCTCCCTCACCCCTTGTCTTTCTCTCATGTCTTTCTCTGTCTCGCTCCTGCTCCCTTTCCATCTCTCTCCCTTGCTTTCACACTCCCTCTGGCTATCTTTCTCAAACTATCTCTCCCTCCTTCCATCTGTCTCTCTCCTGCTCCCTTTCTTCTCTCTTCCTCCATCTCTTTCCCTCCTTTCCTTTCGGTCCCTCACGCTTTCTCTCTCAAACTCCCTCTCTCCCTCCCTCTCACTCCTGCTCCTACTTTGTCCGCCCTCTCTTCCTTGCTTCCACTCTCTCTCTCTCTTTCTCCCCCTCTCTCTCCCTTTTCCTCCCTCTCTCCCTCCTTCCCGCTCTCGTTCTCTCCTGCTCCCTTTCTTTCGTCTTCCTCCATCTCTGTCCCTCCTTTCCTTTCTCTCTCTCCCTCTCACTCTTCCTCTGTCCCTTGATCTCTTTCCCTCTTTCCCACTTTTCCTCCCTCTCTTCCTCCTGCTATCTCTCTCTCTCCCTCTACCTTTCTCTCAATCTTTTTTTATTCTTTCGTTCTCTCTTTCATCCTCATTTGCTCTGTTTTTTGCTGCTGCCTTACCTACAGTTGTACAGTCACTTAATCAAACATTACACGAGAATTATTTCTTTTCTTTTTTAATAATGTATGTGTTTGATGGGGAAACAGTGTGCACCTTTATGTAATTCATCAGTCTGTCATCTGTCTACGCAGGACGACCCCATTGGCAACCTCAACACTGCTTTTGAGGTGGCAGAAAAATTCCTGGACATCCCCAAGATGCTTGATGCAGATGGTGGGCACTCCATGCTGTTTGGCATAAAATCACCTTGAACGTGCCTTAGATTAGATTTTTTGTGATTGAATGAGAGATAACCGGATTCTCTTTATTCGTAGACATTGTGAACACACCAAAACCTGATGAGAAAGCCATCATGACCTATGTGTCCTGCTTCTACCACGCTTTCGCCGGTGCCGAGCAGGTGTGTTGAACGCCGGCCACTTCAATAAGAGATGCAGAAAGAGTTTTTCTGCCGTTTAAATGTTCAAACACTTTTCCCACAGGCCGAGACGGCAGCGAACAGGATCTGCAAAGTGCTGGCTGTGAACCAAGAGAATGAGAAACTGATGGAGGAATATGAGAAACTGGCCAGCGAGGTGCGAGTCGAGTGATAAACTTGTTTTTACTCCAGATCTGTCTTGTCGTTCCTCTAGCAGGCCTCCTGTATGTTGGGCCTCATCTTTTCTTTTCTGCCTTTTAACTAGTATTGTATTATGCAGCAGAACTGAACAAACCCAAATAAGCTGATGTTTTGCATTAACCGTGCTCTTCATTGTTTGTAGATTCTGTGCTTACATTAAAACAAATATCAAATAAGACAACATTGAATTCTAGTGAAAATGGCAAAAGTGTGATTTAAGAACAAATTTCTAGGGCTGGAAACATTAATGTGTTTATGCATGCAAGTTTGCAAGTTTGCAAATGATGAATTTTTAAAAACACATATTAATCATAACCCCAAGCTTTGCTCTAGATAAAAATATGAATTGTTTAAAATCATGTTCACATGTAACGTCTGGCAGCTGCTGGAGTGGATCCGGAGGACGATCCCCTGGCTGGAGAACCGTGTTGCGGAACAGACCATGCAGGCCATGCAGCAGAAGCTGGAGGATTTCCGTGATTACAGGCGCGTCCACAAGCCTCCCAAAGTCCAGGAGAAGTGCCAGCTGGAGATCAACTTCAACACGCTGCAGACCAAACTCAAGCTCAGCAACAGACCCGCCTTCATGCCATCCGAGGGCAAGATGGTCTCGGTACGTGGCACCTCGTCTCTTTAAGATAGCAGCAGCTCTCCATCCAGGTGCTAACACCTCTCTTACCCGAACAGATTGGTTCTTCTCTCTTCAACACGCCTGATTTCTACAGTGTTGAGTTACTAATGAGATTAATCAAGCGTGTTGTGGTTGAAAAGACTCAGATCCTCATGTTTGTGAGAACCAGGACTGAGAACTGCTCAACTACACTCTCAAACAGGATGCTGTAATATATATAATATATATGCAAAAGAGAAAACTACACTGAGGCAAAAAGTGGGTACCTTTGTGCATAACTTTAACCAGTGTTGAAAGAATTCAGTAAAATAAGTGATTATTATATTGCCCACCACTTCTTAAATGTGGAGCTACAATACCTTGCAAAATTGTTACAAATTTCAACTGTTGGAGAATTTCGGGCCTGTTTACACATATGCGGATGTTTTTATAAACGCATATTTTTATACATTTGGGCCTTTCATTTACACGTATTCACAGAATCAAGTGAAGTAAAAAATCTTTTTAAAAATATACGTTTGAGGTTCATTTTTTGACTCACATTATATATATATATATACAGACACAGTTAACAGCTACTGCTTTTTGGGAAATGCTAAAATGCTAACCTTTCTTCTCTTCTGGGATGTAGGACATTGCTAATGCCTGGAAGGGCCTGGAGCAGGTGGAGAAGGGCTACGAGGAGTGGCTTCTGACAGAAATCCGCCGTCTGGAGAGACTGGACCACCTGGCTGAGAAGTTCAAACAGAAGTGCACACTGCACGAGTCCTGGACTGCAGGTACCACTGCAGGAACATGATTTCCTGTGAGACAATCACCTGTTAAAAGTTGGGAGTAATGTTGGGCCTGTATTGTTACGGATTATAAATTCAGTTCCAGTTTTAAACAGTGATGTAGTCCTGGAGATTATATGCAGAATTGTGTGCTCACTTCCCAATAGACCTCAGCTCTTGTGCTTTGCCGTTTGAATAAAAGGTAAAGAGGAGCTTCTTTCCCAGAAGGACTACGAGTCGGCCTCCCTGATGGAGGTTCGCGCTCTGATGAGGAAACACGAGGCTTTTGAGAGCGACTTGGCGGCTCACCAGGACCGAGTGGAGCAGATCGCTGCCATCGCACAGGAGCTCAAGTAAGAAGCCTAGACACTGACCTGTTTTTAATTAACTCTAAGTACTGCTGTACAATAGTGCTTCCCAAAACTTTTCTGTAGATTCTTGTCGTTTGTAGATCATTTTGACGCCCCCACATTGTCCTCTCACCATATTTTCTCAGAGTTGCACAAAAATGGCTTTAAAATCTAACCGGCTCCTAGAGAGGAAAAACTAAAACCTAAATGTTTGCTTAAATCAGGGTTACAGCTGTTAATTAATTTCTTTCATTTTTCTTGCTTCGCCCCCAACTTTGACTAGTAATGTTTTTATTAAGTAGAAAATGTCTTGAGTGGTGAAGTAATGATGATGGAAATGTGTGTTTCCCAGTGAGCTGGACTATCACGATGCTGCCACTATTAATACCCGCTGCCAGGGCATTTGTGACCAGTGGGACAATCTGGGCACCTTGACTCAGAAGAGGAGGGACTCACTGGAGGTGTGTAAATTTTGGACGTACAATTTCCATAAATCCATATTTTTTAACAGCCCAGACATCTATGATAGCACTCATTGGTACTAAGTTAAGATTTCTGACAATATGCTGTGGCAGCGTCACATCTATCCTCAGTCAAGTAAACATTTTATTCAGCAATGTAGTAAAAATATTAAGTCTAACTCTGACAAACACTTTATCACTTATTTCACATTTTTGATACTTGCACTATGCATTTTTCCACTCGTTTTCCCTCATAGTCCACCTTGGAGCTCAAATTTTAATACTTTACTGCATTAGCAACCATCTAGCAACAGTATAGCAGTCACCTCAATTACTCAGCAACCATTTAGCAACACCTTAGCAAACACCTTAGCAACCATCATAATTACTTAGCAACCACTTAGACACACCTTGGCAACCATCATAATAACCTAGTAGCCACTTAGCAACCACCTAGCAACACATTAGCAACCACCTAGCAACACCTTAGCGACCATCATAATAACCTAGTAGCCACTTAGCAACTACCTAGCAACACATTAGCAACCACCTAGCAACACCTTAGCAACCATCGTAATTACCTAGTACAACTTAGCAACACCTTAGCAACCACCTAGCAACACTTTAGCAACCATCATAATAACCTAGTACTTAGATGCACGTTAGCAGCCACCTAGCTAGCAACTTAGCAACATTTTAGCCAACATTGGGACACACCTCAGTAAAGTCATCATAATAACCTAGCAAACACCTTAGCAACCATCATAATTACTTAGCAACCACTTAGACACACCTTGGCAACCATCATAATAGCCTAGTAGCCACTTAGCAAACACCTAGCAACACCTTAGCAACCACCTAGAAACACCTTAGCAACCATTATAATAACCTAGTAACCACTTAGCAACCACCTAGCAACACCTTGGCAACCATCATAATGACCTATTAACCACTTAGCAACACACTGGAAACCATCTAGGAACACTTTGGCGGCCATTATAATAACCTAGCAACAACTTAGATACACAATTAGCAGCCACCTAGCTAGCACCCTAGCAACACTTGAGCCAACATTGGGATACACCTTAGCAAATATCATCATAACATAGCAACACCTTAGCAATCATCATCATAATTTGGTAGCCATTTAGCAACACCATAGCAACCACCTAGAAACACCTTAACAACCATCATAATTACCTAGTAACACCTTAGCAACCACCTAGAAACACCTTAGCCACCATCATAATTACCTAGTAATAACTTAGCAACACCATAGCAACCACCTAGAAACACCTTAGCAACCATCATAATAATCAAGTACTTATGTAGATACGCATTAGCAGCCTCCTAGCTAGCACCTTAGCAACACTTTAGCCAACATTGGGACACACCTCAGTAAAGTCATCATAATAACCTAGCAACACTTTAGCAACCATCATAAAACCCTAGCAACCACTTGAAAACACCTTAGGAACCCACACAATAACCTTGCAACCACCTGGCAACAGCTTAGCAACCACCCGGCATGTCTTGTTTACTGCAGGGGAGCAATCACATTTACGTTTTCTTGTAGAAATGCATCTCTAGTTTCATTTAAAATCTTTAAGTACTTTAATTTGCTTATTTCATAATATGACCAATTCTTAGATTCCTCTATGTCCGAAAATTATGAGGCACAAATCAACATTAAGAGTTGATCTGAACATTTTTTTCTTGTATAAAATTGACTGTAATGTTGCGGTTTTAACTTTGCAGCGTGTTGAGAAGCTTTGGGAGACTATTGACCAGCTGTACCTGGAGTTTGCCAAGAGAGCTGCACCTTTTAACAACTGGATGGATGGAGCCATGGAGGACTTACAGGACATGTTTATCATCCACAGCATTGAGGAGATCCAGGTGGGGATTAAAGATGGAACATGGCACATCAGTTCCTCACTTTAGCTGGAACGTTCTCTTATTATATTGTCTGGTCTTATATTAGGGCTGGGCGATATGACCTCAAATCAGTGCTGTGATGAACTGAACATTTTTACCTTGATTATGATTTGTTTTGATTTTTGCCCTCATAGTTCAGTGACAAGGTTTGTACTGTAAATATACTGAACTATTAAACCTGGAGATTTGTTCTGCTAAAGAGTGCAGTCTTGACATTGTGGTTTTAAAATAAACACGCAGATGTAGTGGCAGACTGGACGGGGTGGAGTGAAATGACAACACATACAGTAGTACGTTTTGGGGAAAGTATTAACAGAATTCTATTTTTAAATATTAACAGAATTTTTCAAATGATGTCATGGGTAAGATCACATTGATCTTGGGTTCTGAATGTGGGTTTTGAGTCACTTTTGATGAGTTGCTCAGCCCTAAAGATGAAGCTTTGTCTTAAGGTTTGTCTTATTTTTAATCTCTCTCTCTTCTTATCACGTTCTCTCCTCCACTTCCAGAGTTTGATCACAGCTCATGACCAGTTCAAAGCCACACTGCCTGAAGCCGACAAGGAGCGAATGGCCGTCATGGGCATCCAAAGCGAGATCCTGAAGATCGCCCAAACTTATGGGATCAAACTTTCTGGGGATAATCCGTACACGGTCATCTCTGCTCAGGACCTGAGCAGCAAGTGGGAGGCTGTGAGTCTGACGCCTTCTCTTCTAATACTAGCTTAACAGAAATGCTAATTCAGCCTCTTTAAGGGGGAAATGGCTGTTAAAACATCTTTTTAATATTATGTTCTCTTAAATTAGCTAAACTTCTATTTTATTTCAGTGAAAACCACAGGATGATATTATGTCTGAAAATGTTAACTTTTGTATTTGCTGTGGAAAAGCACATTTCAGATGTGAGAAACAAGTTCATCATTCAAACAGCATCCAACACGTGCCACAGCATTCATTAAAACGTTTTCGGATTGTTTCCAATCCCACCCTCACCAGCTTCCACTAACACTTTATATCAGGCAGCAGCTCCTTAAATAGCTTTATGTGGTTAGATAATGTTTGTTTTAGATATTATAAAGCATTTAACATTTTGTACTTACTATGTATTAAAGGTAAAGCAAGTTGGTTGTATAGAATAAATCCCCTCATATCATTCATTGTACAGCACAGAAATTACATTAAGACAGATTTTAACATAAAAAGTAATAGTAAAATGCATAAAGATTAATGTAACACTTGATATCTACACGCATGAAAAATAAAATCACAGAATGTTGACTTTCTCAATAGGGCTCATTCAATTCAGATCCCACAAAAGTCAGTGTTACACCGTTTCACCGTTTCTTTCTGCCTTTCTGTGGAAAAAACCTAAATGTTTTAATATTAATTTAGTTATACATTAGGCACAGGTTTTACAGGTAATTGGGAGCAGATCTGATTCTAGTGCGTGATTTGTTTCACTGAGAGAACTCCCAGTTTTCCACAAACATTTGGTGGAAAACAAGTAAAACATCTTTCAGTCATTTAATCATTAACTAAAAACAAGTGGCAAGGAGAGGAGAATTTGAGTAATGTCTTGTTCTCGTTTTGTAAGTCATCTCACAAATATTGTTAGAATTCTGTACTCTTCAGTGTAATGTTAGTAGTCTTCTAATCAAGGCAGTATTTGATTTGAATTTCATTGTATCTGTTTGCATCAGACATTAAAACCTTAAAAGTGTTGGCCTCTTAAATACAGAACCAATCTGAGTGTTTTCTGGTTTGTGTCTCATTCGTTTTCATCCTCGTATCAGGTGAAGCAGCTCGTCCCCATGCGTGACCAGATGCTGCAGGAGGAGGTTGCCAGGCAGCAGTCCAACGAGAGGCTGAGACGCCAGTTTGCAGCGCAGGCCAACATCATCGGACCCTGGATCCAGACCAAGATGGAGGTACGTCACATCGAATACTTCTCAGATAAAACAACGAAAACATCCATCAGACATCACACATATTGTAGCAGCACTTTATATTGAACAGGTTTATTTTGTATTAAAAAATACAATGCTGGGTCTATGGGGCACTATTGGGACAGGTTTAGGTTTACATGAAGAGGTGGAATAATTTTATTTTACCACAGGACGTCTGTAATTTTAACAACTGATTCAGACGGGATACAAAATCTCAGTAAAATTTGATATGAAGTAAAGGTGAAACATCAGCATATGATACTGTCTCAAAAAAGTTTAATCAAATCAAAATCATATTGTATCAGCAGATGTCAAATTGTTGTCCATTGAATCAATAAAATGTTGTATTGCAATTCACACCACTTGTGTGTGTGTGTTTAGGAGATCAGCCATGTGTCCATTGACATTGCTGGCTCACTGGAGGAGCAGATGAGCAACTTGAAGCAATATGAGCAGAACATCATCAACTACAAATCCAACATCGACAAGTTGGAGGGAGATCACCAGCTGAGTCAGGAGGGCCTCATCTTTGACAACAAGCACACCAACTACACCATGGAGGTACGAAGCTCTGTAGCTACCTTTTACTATTTTTACAAATGTGCTAATTCCCCTCGACTTTACAATCCACAATAAAATCACATTAGGGTTGCACCGATCCGACACGTGGATGAGAAATCGCTCCAATCACGACTCAAACAGCTGCATCGGGTATCGGTGGCGTTGAAGCCGATCTGTAAATGTGTGCACGCTCAGTTGGTTCTCCATGGGAAGTGTGACTGTGCTAATTCCTACATATTGATATGACAAAGAGCAGAACAAGCAGCACAACACACTACAAGCCCAAAAGCACATCACACCATTATACTGTTTAATTTCCTTAACAACACCAGCTCTCACTCACAATCTCTGTGTTCCTGATGGTTTTAAATATACAAATAATTTTTGAGATGTTATTTTAATAATATATTTCTCATAATTTAGCATATACATATGGGTGTGTAATTAGTTATTACATTGTTTTAGTAGGAAAACAGTATTTAAGTCGAGTATTTCCTTAAGCAGAACAGAATAATCTCAGTCATGTATTCAGACATTTTCAAAGCATTGTTTTCTGTTTACTGTTTAAAAAAGATTCAGAGACTGTGTCGGATTTGTATCGTATCGACAGATATCCAAATTTACAATATCGGTGTCGTGCTATCTTTAGTCAGGTGAGCGTGACCCGAACGTCGCCGTTCCCTCACAGAGAAATACACAACTTTCATTAACAACTGGTATCGGATCGTACTCGGCACTCGGGATCGTCTGATACCCAAAGCCCAAGTATCGGCATCGGTATCTGAACTGAAAACGGATCAGTGCATCCTTAATTACAATTAGAAATTTAGACTGTTTTTTCACAGCATTTACAATAAATATGGGTAAATTAAGAGCTCGCTAGGTGAAAATGGAAAACAATTTATTTTATAAAAGATACAGAATACACTGATCGGCGCTAACATTATGACCACAGAGGTGAAATGAATAACACTGGTTACCTGGTTACCACGGCGTCTGGAAGTGAGTGAGATTATATTAGGCAGCAAGTAAACATTGTTAGTTCCTTTTGATACATTTCCCATACTTTCTCAACCCTTAAACTGTATGTCAGAGGGTCAAACTGAAGCTGTTTCACTGTGATACATTTAGTTGATGCTGTTAGCAGTATTTCTGGAAGATATTTTTCAGCACTTCTGTCAACACTTCACTATTTGTGAACTATTTTTAAGGGCATCAGACGTTGAATAATATCAAATGTTTTAACAGCAGTCAAGTGGAGAAAACTACTGTTACAATCTTAGATATGAGATTTCACTCATTTAACTAAGGTTTTAACTGAGGGTGCAGTTTGCAGTAGTCCAAAAATCCTCTGCTTAATGTATTTACTAAATCCATAAGCGTGTTTGGAGTCTCACTGTCAGGATCCAATGTTGTGCCGTGTGTGTGTGTGTAGCATGTGCGTGTGGGCTGGGAGCAGCTTCTCACCACCATCGCTCGCACCATCAATGAGGTGGAGAACCAGATCCTGACCCGCGACGCCAAGGGCATCAGCCAGGAGCAGCTCAACGAGTTCAGGGCCTCCTTCAACCACTTCGACAGGGTGAGCAGGACGCAGAGACCCGGCCGTTACCTCGTCATTTAGACTTGATTTATTTCCATATTAAAAACCTTGTACTTGCAGAAGAGGAACGGCATGATGGACCCAGACGACTTCCGTGCTTGTCTCATCTCGATGGGCTACGATCTGGTGAGTGTGAGCCCCGGAGTCATAAACACAATGTTCCAGAAGCTGTAATACAGCTAGCGTGATGGTCAACCGATATGGCTTTTATCACACCCGATAACCATTACTGCTATTGTAAAAATAAAACTTGGTGTCAACATTTACAAATATTCCAACACAAAACTTAATTTAAATAATTTGAGAATGATCTCAAGATGTTTTAATGCAGCAAATCCAAGGCGATTTTTAATTGATGAAAAACCTGAATAAAATGTAATAAAATTTGACAAATCAGAAGGAAATACATTACAATGAACTTTATGAAATTATGAGAAGTTCTTATTACTAAACTCAAAGGATGAGGACCGAAATTAACTTAGATAATTAAATAAGATAAATAATTTACTTCCTTATGCGCAAACATCTTCAGGTTTTAGTGACCTACGACAGAACACATCTGGAACTTTATTACCTGTGCATTGTACATCTGTAAATCTGTTCAGATCTGTGTTAAATGTCAAAGTTTAACTTCTTTTTTTATTTTATTTTTCATATTTTATCTTTTAAACTTGTATTCTTTGTTTTAATTGTTTTTAAACTTATTTTTAGTGGTTGCACATTCAAAGAGCAGTTCAGGATACAGTGCATATAAATAATTCCAGAATTATTTAGAGAAAAGAAATAACAAGAAAACTACAAATTCACTGCAAAAACTGAAAATGTACAGTGATAAACATGAGCTCTGCTGTAGTTTCATGTTTTGATGCTCGAGAATGCCCAGGTGTTAAAAGTTAAATGGGACAGACTGTGCCTCTGTTGCATAACTTGCTTTTTAAACCAGGGTGAAGTGGAATTTGCGCGCATCATGACCCTGGTGGATCCCAACAACACGGGAGTGGTGACGTTCCAGGCCTTTATCGACTTCATGACCAGAGAGACGGCCGAGACAGACACGGCTGAGCAGGTCATGGCATCCTTCAAGATCCTGGCGTCGGATAAGGTGAGTTTACTGCACATTTACAGAGGAAATTCATATTTAACCCGTACAAATCAAAACCACAGTCACTGTAAATGTGAGGCGCTCATAGATGATTTCATCCTGAGCAAACCCCAAAAGCACACGTTTTTAAGCTACAGTTAAAAGATTATTGCTGGACAATTTGTATTTAATTATTATTTAGAATTGATAATACAAACCTTACCTGTGATGTGGAATTATTATTTACTTATTTGGAATTTGTTATAAAATCTTTTATCTTTTATGTTTAAACCTACATGTGATGGGAAAATGGTTGTAAAAACTTACCTGGACGAAGAAAAGGTTTTTATTGGCTGTTATATATTTTATGAAATATATTGTATTATATGAAAGAGACTTTGAAATATAAATTAATCATTGTGGCCAGGTTTTTGCTGATGAGAGGTTCTGAATGTTGGTTTTGATTCGTTTTTATTTTATCACCTGTTATTTAGGCCCCGTACACCCCTAGCCGGGTGTTTATAAAGACAGATCTTTTTCCTCCACCATTTTCAAAAATATCTCGGTACACACGAATCCGAATAAAGACGCAGTCAAGAGCTGCGTAGAACCATGTCAGCCAATCAGCATCCTGGAAAATAAAGACGGAATTACATCCGGTTGCTTCGTAAACGATGGCAAATGCTTTGCATGGACACACAGGGAAGTCGAGTTACTTTTCAGACCCTCCAGGATTTCACGATGTTGTGATAGAAACTATTAATTTATTACTACCATGCAATTTTAACCAATTATCGCAACTTTTCCACATTTTTGGCCAATCATTGTCGTTTCCTGCAAAATGTGGACTCGCTTCCTTGTTACGTTTATAAGACTCAGGAAACGTGTGATAAAAAACGCCCCACATTTACCAAAAAATAACTAAATGATTAATGGTGAATAAAAAAAATAGTGGTTTTGTTCCCTTCATTTGAATTGAATTGTTAAAGAGTCATTATAAAGGGGGATCTAAATTTTTCCCGCAACTTAATGGCAACAAAATGTCTTAAAACATCCCAAGTTCGGACATTTTAGGCCGCAACAATCTCAAATCTCAGGCGGGGCCTGAGTAGAAACTTCTAACAAGTGATTAACCGTCATAAGGAAGGGACTGTATTAAGTGAAGCCGCTCTTTTTAGTCAAATCTCTTGACAGACGCCCAAGTCGAGTAGTTTCACTTTTTGAGTTTTAGACAGGACATCAGATCGTGCAGCTTTCGAGTGTGTGTGGGGTAACTGCATTTTTGTTTAGTTTTTCTGCTCATCATCTTGGTGTTGGTTACCAGGCGTACATCACGGTGGAGGAGTTGAGGCGGGAGCTGCCCCCAGAGCAAGCCGAGTACTGCATCAGCCGCATGACGCGCTACGTCGGCGCTGACGCTGCTCCCGGCGCCCTCGACTACATCTCCTTCTCCAGCGCCCTCTACGGAGAGAGTGACTTGTAGAGCACACACACCCGACACACACATCATACACACACATCACACATCCCCTGTGCTCCGGCACCGCTTAATAACACACTTCACAAAAGAACCTCACAATTTTAGGAACCTCAATTAGTTTAACTCCAGAAATGTTTTTTGCTCCAAATTCAGTTCTGGGACTGAATTGAAGTGAATTTACGGCAGCGTCTCAAAATCCTGCTGCTGATCTGCACAATTGTATTGTCCCCCGTCTCTTCACACCTCAAATCTCAGCTCTAAAAGCTTTTATGAGGTCAAAATGAGGGGAAAAAATGCACCAAAAATCAGCAGCTTGAGTCAATCTGAACGCTGTACTACACACGCTGCCCTGCGCTGGGCAAGTCCGTCATGTGTTGGGGGAAATCCGTCCAGATCTCACTCTCACGGGTGTCAAAGCTGCTGCTCTGTATCTGGCCACTTATGGTTTGGTGAATAATAAATGAAAGAAATAATTTATGAAAATGTGTTGGGGGTTTTTTGGTCAAATGAACACTTAATTACTCACAAAATGTTTGGTTCATTCTACAGAAACCATCACAAAATGTTCTTATCAGACTAAAAGAATAAAAATGATTGAAACATTTTGGCTTAAAGGGGTTGATTAAAACAGGCTTAGCGCAGATAAACATTAATAACAAGAAATGTCATGTGTCTAAATTTCCAGATACATTTTGACTGTCACCCACCAATTTTTTTAAATTTCAGATTTTTAAAAAGTGAACATTTGCAGTCGACAATCATTTATATGGAAATTTAGACATGTGACTCCCTTTATTTAATTTTAGAAGGCTGCCATAGTAAAAGAAACTATAGATGAGACTGGGAAAAATCTTGTGACCATTAACTAAGAATTTAAATAAGTAGTGCTGACGCATTCTGACACTTCAATAAAAAATTTTTTATTGTCTTCCATTTCTTAGCGAAAGCCCGCAACAGAAACACGTCAGCAAAGGCAAACATACAGAACAAATACACACACACAAAAAAAAAGACAAAAATAAAATAAATATTTTTAAGAACCTCAAAATTTGAACTGTTATATAAAGCTCAGTAGCTGCCTTATTGCTTGGGCACAGGTGGATGACGTGATTGATGTTGTTACAGTCAATTTGATTCAACACAGAATTTTGGGGGGCTAAATTTGAAGGATATTACGCACAAAGTCTTCCATTTTACATTCAAGTATTCATGTCATTTAATAACTAATGTGATTCCTGGTTAACTCATTCTTATCTCAGTAGTATAAATGCTGCTCTAAGTGCTTGTGTTGGTGCTCGGGATCGGCAAGTAAAACAATGTAGCAACCCGTTCTGGAAAAATAATGGTTTTAGTGCCACGTTAATACAAAACTCTTTACAGTAGTGGAAATAGTATACAAATGTATAAAAAGATCATATAAAAAATAACAAATAGAAAACGTAATAATTTAAAAAGCAGACACAATCCCTTATCTATCTGACACTGAAGCATTAGATAACACCCAAACTAAAATACTACTAATAATAACTAATGAACTTAAAAAAGCAACTGTATAAAAGCAAATAAATTCCCTTGTATCACTCAAAGATGATATAATTATCAAAATGTGGTTGTCGGTGGTGACGCTGCAAGAACTACACCAGCGACTTCATGGCAAATGATAGTGCAGCCCCCAGGGACAGTCCCAATGCCAAGAAAAATGTCATCAGAGCTCCGGCTGTTTCAGCATCTTTAGGCCTCACAAACCTGATGGAAAAGAAGAAAAGAGGAGGCCATCAGAGTGGGCTGAAAGACTCGAACTGGCGTTGGCGGTGTATTAGAATTTAAAAAAAAAAATGATTTCTGCGAGTCAGACTCGGGCTGCTTGGATCATTAAAACCAGCCTGTAAAGATACTCTTCTCAGTTGAGCATTACTTCTGAAATGCAATTCATTTGTTCATTTTGACCAGTATACAGTTGCTGAGAGATTACGTGGGTCTGGAATTACTTACTGTGGAGCGTAGGACATGGAGAGACAGGCGAAGTAACCGTTGCTCATGGCAAACAGAGACATGACAAACATGTATGCAAATTCATGCTTGAAGAGTTTTGGGAGAGACGTGTTGGACGGAATGTTGCAGAACATGAAGGCAGGGATGAAGATCACACGAGCCACCACCAAGACTGGAAACAGGCAGCTTTCCTTAGACGGCTGGAACAAAGGTCAGGAACAAAAAGCTTTGAGCTTCAAAGAAAGGATGCTGAAAATAAAAAGGTCTTGACCAGAAGATTATTAAAATTTTGGAATGGCCTAACCAGAACCCGGCCCTACATCCAACTGAAAATTTGGGGCCGCTTTGGCAAGAAAAAGTTCAAAATGTGGCATGTTGAAAGTGAGTGATTATTTGTCATTGTGAACACACCACAAACAAATGTGACCTCTGCATTTAACCCATCCATGAAGGAGCAGTGGGCATCTAACAAGTGCCCGGGGAGCAGTGCTTGGGGACGGTACCTTGCTCATGAGTACCTCAGTGGTAACTTTACCGGCCCTGGATTTGAACCTGCGACCTTCTGATCATGGGCCGAACAATAATAAACTCCTACACAAAAACACTGCATGGGCCAAAAAATCAAAAGACGCTTAAATACAGTAGTGTGTAACCAGCTTATTGTACATTTTCTATGTTTTATATATATCCCCTTAAAATATTTTTTGTTGCTCAGTTGAATTGTACAGGTTTTTTTTTCACATCACAAAAACCTCTAATTTTAACGGGAATGTGTAGACCTTTTGTACCTGCCGATATTTCTGCTCTAGTATTTGCATGAGGATGAATGAATCAATGTCTTACCCACTGAAAAAAGGAAGGGATGCTGCGTCCGATCCCGTCCATCACGTTGAAGACGATGAAGCAGCAGATGGCGATAAAAATCTCAGCTGAAGAAGAAGAATATGATTTAGATCCTCCTCTTCTAAAACTTTGTTTTATTTTTAACAACTGGAAAAGTAGAGACTCACCCCATTTTCCTGTAAACAACGTGTACGGTCTCACCAACACAGTGATTGCTGGGAAGACTGATAGCGTCACCATGAAAACGCACGTCACACACAAGGCCATCACCCAAATCTGCAAATCAACATGAAGAAAGAAAAAAAAAAAACATGAGTTTAATGGTGTAAACCACATCTACTGCAGGTGTGGTATATATACAGTATATGTATACTGTAGTTCTTTATACACTGTATTTAGATTTCATTTCACGGGCATTATAATGTGTAATATACTTATACATAATAATAAACAGATAATTCCAAGTATCTAAGGAAAAGAAGCAAGGAAAAAAATAAGTAGTTTACAATTTTACGCCTTAGAAATTTATTCAGTTATCATTTGACTGAACAGCATTATCAACAATTGACAATTCCTTTGGCAATTCGTCAAAGTAACTTTGTCATCTCTGCTATATACTGTACAAGTATCCAGAGAGACGACGACGAGTTTGAACAGTACAAAGAACAAATAAGGCACATAGAACAGTCAATATATAAACAGAATATAAAATATAAACTTTAAATTAAAAGTAGAACAGAGACAGTTAGGTTACATGTGGTATGTACACTTTGGTGACAAGCTCAGTTACTCATTGGCTAGTTACTTCTAAATGTAATAATTACAGATTACTAGTTACTGTTATTTAAAAGTAATTGGTTACATTACAATATTACTGTCTCTGAATTGTAATATGTTACACGGCTCCTGCATTACTTGTGAGTTACAAAATAAATGTTAAATTAGGACTTGGCATGATAAAATGCTAAAGTTGACTGTAGGCATACAGTCTATTGGAAATGCTTTGAATTTTTTCATCTTGTGCCGAAAGTCTTGCGATGTTGATTTTTTGATATAAAAACAAAACGTCATTAAATTTTAAAGCATTATTGAATTTTTTATGAGTATAATATTACTGAAATGTTATTAGTAATGTCTTACATTACTGCGTTACAGCAAAAAAATACTGTAATTGCGCCTTACGCCTTACTCTCAAAATTGGCATGGTGATAGCAGATTCAACTAAAATAAATAAATGCAAGAATGAGGATAACTGACTAAAATTAACATTAACAACTGCTTTATTTTTATAAGACAAATTTACAAGATTCCATCTAAATTAAATTTATTCTTGCGCCAAATTCATTAGGAAAATCACGTTTAAAATAGTGTAGTTTTATTCTTCCGGACCTAACGAACCTACTTCCGCCTAACAACGGTTACAACGTGAACGCGCAGCTCGTTAGGCAAAAGGATCGGCGATAAAAACACCAGCACAATTGCAGATACGGACTTATGTTTCACAAAGTCTGGTTTTCGCACTAAATGTCTGCCTTCATCCATGTGGATGGGTGTAACACTGCGAAAACTCTAACAACGAAAAAACATCGCATCAAATTGTTTACGGAAATATCTGTGATGCCACGAAATTAACGACACGGTGTTAATATCAGCGTTTTGACAACCAATATATACCGTCACGTCCAACAGTCCTGAATGTAGGTATCAAAAAATACCTTTTTAAGGACTTTCAGCACTGAAGACTTCTCTCCAGACGTGTCAGCCTCCGTTTCTCCTCCGCCTTTCAGTGTCTTCACGGATTCAGGATCAGTAAAGGTGGAGGTGAGATGACCGTTACTGCCGTCCGTCAGTTTCATCTGCACCAAACTCACACTTTCTAATTCAACAAGAAAAAAACAGGCAAAAAAGTGATGCAAACATATTTTAGGGCTCCACGATATCAGGAAAACACACGATATAGTTTTCACGATGACTTGCGATAAATAATCAAAAAGTAAGTGATTATTTGTGAACACAGCAGAGCGCACCACAACCATGTGACCTCTGCATTTGACCCATCCGTGAAGAAGCAGTGGGCAGCTTTTTTGGCAGCGCCTGGGGAGCAGTGCTTGGTGACAATACCTTGCTCATGAGTACCTCAGTGGTAGCTTTACCTGTCCAGGATTCGAACCAGTGACCACTTGTGCTGCTACGTTTGCCCGCCACATGGACCTTTACAATTTTGTTGTATCGCTATCGGCATCGTAAGACCGAAAAAGTCGAACTATTGTAACTCGGGGACCATTTTATGTATTAAAGGTAAAGTTTCACTTTTATGCGCTTGTTTATAAATGGTGCAAGTCTGAATAAGACGACTTGGAGTAAATACATAGCACAAAATATACCAGTTATCGCAGTTCAATCAGTCTTTGCAATATATCGTGCAAGTTGATATCACAATGATCATCAATTTTCGACATATTGTGCAGCCCCTTCA